>CACRXK020000335.1:0-87894 GCA_902702795.2 Paramuricea clavata
AAATCTTTATATAAAAATCTTTATATAAAAATCTTTATATAAAAATCTTTATATAGTTTGCATAACAATAGTCTTTTGTTAAAGTGTTCTTTAGCTGGTATAAAGACGTATGCACGTGACTAATTTCTTACTCAAGATTGGATAATTGCTTCATGAATTATTAATGAGTTTTTGAAGTAAAATTCAACCACAAACGCTTCGCAAAACGTGTTAAAATGCTCTTTACAGTAATCAGTATATTAAAAACTAAACTGCCTTGGCTTTAGTATCGATAAACTTTGAGTTTGAAATAAAATTATTCAAATTCTCGCATGCAAATACTTTGCTTTCTTAGTTTCTTTAGTTTTAATTAAAAAATTTAATATAACAAAAAAGGGTATTAATTAATAAAGATACACTGAAATTTTTAAGGCTTTTTGAGGAAAAACTAAAGAAACTCAGAAACATTTATGAGAGCCTGTTTTAAACAAATACTTTTATTAAACATCAATTTGAAATACTTTACTACCTATGAAAACTAACACGATATTTTACTGCTATATAAATCTAAATATTTTTTCCATATATTTGTTATTACTTGATTCCTAATCACTACATGCACTAGTTAACCTAATAAAACAAACAATGACTGCATGCCACTATAATTCTATAACTCAACTCGATAATGCGTACTTTGTTATATGCCGCATACAAATTTACATAAAGTCATCAATTTAGCTAAAGTTCATAATCTGCATATTGGAAAGACTGGATATATTTACAAAAAAGACACAAAGCACGCTTTCCATTTGAAATGGTCAGACCAGCCTTGCTGGGCAGAATTTCTCTTTCTGTCTTATAACACATTTAGCTGCAATGCGCCAAAATGCGCCCTACTTTAGTATTTTACTCTGTCTAACGCCAGATGAGTTTACAAGTCAAGGGGATAGTTTTGTATTCAATTTAACAATGTAATTACTAGTGTGACCATGTTATTAGAGCGGGCTCACATTTCACTACTTTTCACTAACTTAGTACGCATCTGATTGGTTAATCTGATATATCAAACGCATCTGATTGGTTAATCTGATATATCAAACGCATCTGATTGGTTAATCTGATATATCAAACGCATCTGATTGGTTAATAGTCCATTAATGGTAGCGGTAGTGGAATTCAGATTTCAATATCTCTAATATGGGAGGCGCCCAAACTCTTTAATTTGATTATTCATTGACAAGACGTATTTTGGCATTTTCGTTGAACAAATTTACGTGGAGTTTCCAGCTGGTTTCTGACTCGGGTATTTCGATGTGAAGTTGTTGACCATTGGGCAAATGTAGTGACAAGTTGGGAACATCGCAATCCAACTCCAAGACTAACTTAACCGTCTCTCCTTGCCTAACGCGTCCATTTAATTCCGGTTTGTTCTCGTATGATCCGTCTTTCCATTCTGTGCCATTTAACCCGAGTCCCCATCCATATGCACCAGCATATGGATCGTTCTGCAGTTGTACAACATCGCCTTTCCCAATACCAACAAACACGCAAAAATTATCTGTAAACATTTCCAATTTCAATTTGAGACTGTGCGTCCCTTGGTGGTAAATATTTTTTCCAAGAACGTATCTAAACCTCGTTTCATCTGGATCATGAATGGCGACTCTGCCGTCTTCCTCAAGAGTAACTCCAGGGCTGTGTTTATTGAATTTTTCAGGATTCATTTTTTGTTTCTTTGCGTTGTACACGTCGAGTTTGATAAAAGACGGCAAGACAACTTTAGATGTGTGTCACGAGAGAACAAGGCAAGCTTGGCTTCTGTATGCCGCAAATCTTTAAATATGTCTTGATTAGATGATATTTGCATATAAATTGAAAATAGACCAGCAAAATGTTTGTTTTCTTTTTTGACTGTAGTTGAGCAAGGAAACGATAAACTCGTACCGAGGCAAATTCTTACGATTTGACTGATTATATTTACAATAAATAACCTATGGGCCTGAAGTTGACCATTGAGAACACTTCAACCCCGAACCTGGACTTATTTTCGACATAAAAGACAATTTAGGTCTTTACAAAAGGATTGGGTTTCCAATCTAATTAAAATCCTCAGGGGTCGTGTTCCCCGTGTTCCTGGATTTCTATTCTAATCATTCTTCTCAGCGGTCGTGACAATGTTCGAGTTTGGCACGCCTGGTTTCCATGAGTGTCGTGAGACAGAATAAAATATTAAATTATCGAATAATGTTGCTGCAGTCGGACTTTAATTTAGATAAGGTGGTAGCTTGCCGCAACTCACCAGGAAGTGGGTTCCACAATACTTCCCCACTATTGCTGAAACTATTTTTAAGATAGTTGGTATGTGGTTGCGGCAGAGCTAATTTGCTACAGGTGTGTCTCAACGTATTAATTAGAGAGTTTACGATGTACGACGCGGCCAGCTCAACGACGCTGTCTAAATTTCAGCTCAAGAATGAGCGCTAAGCAATTTGATTACTGTAATAAATATTTTATGCTTTTTTGAAATAGCCTTACAAACTGCTACTACGTTGCGATGCAATGTTTGCTGTAATTTCGACTTTGAGTAGCACCTCTTGGGTCGCATTAAGCTTTCACGTTGCTTGAAAGACGTGATAATGCTTAGTTTAACGTTGTGCTGAGCATGACAACGCGGTTGAGAATACCCCTGTGACCACAAATTATTCACAGTTTTTGTCTTGCATGACAAATTTCTTTGTTTTGAAAGCGCGTCGTCGAGCCGGCCGCGTCGTAGATCGTAAACTCCCTATTGATTAGCAACGCTACTGCGACCAACAAACATTTGCGCCAAACAATCTGGTGCCAAGCTATTCAAAGACTTATAAACCACGTAGCCACGCTGGGATTTCAGATTTTCCCATGCAAGTTTCTCGAAAAGATAATCGACATTTGCATCGTAGTTTGCTTAGCTCAGCACTCTGGCAGCAAACGTTTTTGTATTTTATCCGTCAGAGTACTGCCTGTGAGAAACTGTTGATATTAAAGGAAAATGATGTCATGTCTGCACCGGAATTGCACATGTTTTGATTGACAGTTTAAGAATTTTGTATAAAGCATGCATTTTAATGCGGGAAGGTAATCTTCTAGTTAAGCTCTTTTCGTGTTAAGCCCCGACCACGCCCAAACCGCACCCATTTTCGTCAGGGGCTTAACCAATCTCGTTCCCCGAGCCTGCGATCCTCAGGAAGGAACGCGAGGCTCTGGGATAATCCGTTTCAGGGAGGAATCTGATTGGCCGTTGAAATGGATGTGTAGTTCAATCTCAGCCAGAATTCCTGGCTTCCGGCAACGGATTATCCCAGAGCCTCGCGTTCCTTCCCGAGGATCGCAGGTTCGGGGAACGAGATTGGGGCTTAACTCGAAGAAAGAAACACAAGTTGGAAAGTTCCAACCTTGGGAAAGTTCTCGGCTTAAATCGCCTTAAATAAGCTGCAGCCTAAATGAGTCACGTACAACTCGCATAAACCTCTGAGCTTTATATTACAAATAAATTGATCTTTTACGCGAAATAAAGACTTGAAGTCAATTTATTCGTGATAAGCTCGTCAAAAGCTGGTCCAGTGGTCCAAAATATTCTGTTACTAATGAAAATTGACTGTTTTTACGAATTGTACGCGACTCATTTAGGCTGCAGCTTATTTAAGGCAATTTTAAGCCGAGACGTATGATAACTATTTCCAGCTAGATTGTAGACGACTCAAATCATTGCTCTCTTTTACATGCCTTAAATTGTCTGGGCTTAACTTGAGAGTCGAATATTTTCAATAACTTCGAGTTAAGCCCCTCTTTTTTCTAGGGGCTTAACTCGAACTTTCCAAGTTGTGTTTCTTTCTTCGAGTTAAAACCTTCACGAAAATGGGTGTGGTTTGGGCGCGTGGTCGGGGCTTAACTCGAAAAGGGCGTAATACATATTATAGCAAAACGTGCACGAAGTTACGATAGTTTATAATACTACCACAGCTGTCCCAACCTACATAACAATAGTCGAAATAGCGGTGGAAAGGTGAACAAATCGTCTAATTCGCTTTAAGACACCTGTACCGGAAGCAACTTTGTTACATAGTTTTTCAATGTGAACAACCCAAGACAAGTTCTCATCAATATGTACGCCAAGTGACTTTGTATGAGACACTTGCTTAACCGGAATGTCATTAATTGTTAGTGAAGGCATAGAATTAAAACTATTAACTCTTTGGCGAGAGCCAATTAGCATTCAGTTGTATTCTGGTTCAAAGTAGGCTAAGTCTGTTTGCTGACAACCATTCACTGACATTACTGAACAAGATCTTCATTAAAGTTGTGATTAATATATCATATATATTATTACTTGCGTAAATTAAGTGACTGTCATCTGCATATAGACTAGAAATAAAAGCGGCCCTAATATGGTTCCCTGAGGAACACCACACCGAAGTAAACGATTAGTCGAAAAATGACCATTGACAAAACATCTGCTTATGTTCACTAGCTGAGGTATGATCAATCTCGTTCCCCGAGCCTACGATCCTCGGGAAGGAACGCGAGGCTCTGGGATAATCCGTTGGCGGAAGACAAGAATTGTGGCTAAGATTGAACTACGCATTCCATTTCAACGGCCAATCAGATTCCTCCCTGAAACGGATTATCCCAGAGCCTCGCGTTCCTTCCCGAGGATCGCAGGCTCGGGGAACGAGATTGAGGTATGATCGAAACCAATTTTTCGTGACCCCACTAATGCCATATGCATTTAGTTTGCTTAAGAGTATCTCGTGATCTACAGTGTCAAAAGGTTTCTTAAGGTCTAGAAACATGACTGCATTTACGTTCCCATAATGAATATTATAAGCCCCATTCATTTGTAGCCTCAAGAAGAGCAGTAACAGTAGAATGCAAATCAAGAAACCCTGACTGACAATTAGTTAGTAGTCCCTACTCAGAAAGAAATAGCGACAACTGGTCACAAGTTATTCTTTCAAAAACCTTGGCCACTACAGGAATGATGGAAATTGGTCGATAGTTATCAGGATTTAGGACAATTACGCTTTTCATGTTTATGTATTGGTACGACCCTAGCACATTTCCATTCATTGGGGAATATGCCATGCAGTGATAATAGGGCGATTGAAGGTTGCTCAGAATTTGTGCGTCAATTTCTCCTGCAATATCCGTTTATATAGTTACGGATTTTTTTGAGGAATTCAAAGCTTTAATGATTCCAAGATTTATAAATGGCACAATTCTCGAATTTTTATCTGCTTAATTTTTAAGGACAAATATGTGATTTATACGTCGTCAAGCGGAAATCACATATTAAACTGAATGAAGTAATTTTAGGATTTTTGGGGGAAAACTAAAGAAATTCAGAAACTTTCATGAGAGCCTGTTTTAAACAAATACTTTTATTAAACATCAATATGAAATACTTTACTACCTATGATAACTAACACGATATTTTACTGGTATATAAATCTAAATATTTTGTCCATATATTTGTTATTACTTGATTCTTAATCACTACATGCACTAGTTAACCTAATAAAACAAACAATGACTGCATCCCACTATAATTCTATAACTCAACTTTGATAATGCTCACTTTGTTATATGACGAATACAAATTTACATAAAGTCCTCAATTTAGCTAAAGTTCATAATCATATTGCAAGGACTTGGATATATTTACAAAAAAGACAAAAAACACGTTTCCATTTGAAATGGTCAGACCAGCCATGCTGGGCACAATTTCTCTCTCTTATAACCATTAATTAAGCTGCAATATGCCAAAATGCGCCCTACTTTAGTATTTTACTCTGTGTAACGCCAGATGAATTTACTCGTCAAGGGGAGAGTCTTGCATACTATAACGGGTTATAATTTCAAGCAAGATCTGGGCCAAGTTTTCGCACGTCTGATCAAAATGGACCTCGTGTTGATTTGATGTAAATTTTTCCGTCAGGCCAATCTCGGAAGCGAAAGTTTTGTATTCCATTTAATGGATCTAATCAGTCTGACAATGTTATTAGAGAAATTCAGATTTGACAAGCGAAACAGTTTTTATTTCGGGGTGGAGGGTGCAAAAAACATTCCGGACCTAACATACTTTCCTACCAGATATTTTTAATATTTCCTGAATTGTTCACTGATGATATTTTCATCTTTCCTGAATTTTTCCAATTTTTTATATTAAATTCAAAATTTTGAATCTCATCCGTTTTTTTTTGTTTTTTTTTGGGGGGGGTGGGTAGGGCTTAGCCCTCTACTTTTAATTTTGGAGGCCTATAAACCCCCTAGCACCATGTTCCGCTGTCCATGGTGCATTTTAGCAAATTTAGATGAAGTGTTTAATTTGACTATATCTACAGTCGTATTGTTAACGAGTAGTTCTTGTGGTAAGAAGTTACGTTTATAAAGAAAGCTTCACATTGATAGGAATACAACTACCTGAAAATACAAGACGAAGTGCCTTCGCTCGAAACCTCGTTGTTCTCCTTGTATTTTTCAGGTAGTTGTATCCCTATCAATCCAAGACTTTGTTATTATTGCCACTACCTACACTGACAAAGATCGTTTAGGTTTACAAAGACAATAAAGTCTTTCATTTGACTATACATTGTCATGGATGATGCGTACTTTGTTATTTGCATAACTCAAATCCACATTCAGTCTCCAGGTTTGTGACTTGGGTATTTCGATGTGAAATTGTTGACCAGTGGGCAAATGTAGTGACAGCTTGGCAGCATCGCAATCCAAGACTAACTCAACCGTGTCGCCTTGTTTAGTGACATTTTTTAAAGCATTATCAATCGTATGTGACCCGTCTTTCCATACTATACCATGCTGCCCGAGTCCCCATCCATAAGAACCAGGCCATTTATATGAATTGTTATTCGGTGGTACAACATCCCCTTTTACTATTCCAACCAACATCCATTCATTACTTTTAAGCGACTCCACCTTCAACCTGAAACGAACAATGCCTTGTTGGTAAATATTTTCTCCCAGAACATAACTATGCCCATAATTTGGACCATGAGCTGCAACTGTCCCGCCTTCCTGAAGAGTAACTATATTGCTGCTGTGTTGATTGAATTTCTCGCTAGGCACTTTTTCAGCGGGCACAATTTCATCGCTTAAACCGAGGTATTCCAGAAGAGTATTAAAACTTTTTGCTTGCTCTTCGGGGACTTTCGGCAATGGCGTGGGATTCTCTGGTGTCGCAATTTTCTTCGTGCGCAGGTAATCCAATATAACAAGAAAATACTGGGGATTGAAATCGAAAAATATGGTACCATCTTGATCGCGCTCGAGACTGTCCTCCCAACGTCCACTGAACATTGAGGCGAGCACCGAACCTTCTACTTGACAAAGAGTAGATCTCTTGGTGGTTAATTTGTGACCACCAACGTTGAGGTGTATGATATCGTTGTCGCTGACTTCGACGGCTTTCATTCTTTGCTTCTCTGCGTTGTAAGCGTCTAGTTCCGCTTTCATTTTGGCTCGCTCCCCTTCAATAATATCGTTGAATTCGTTCCTGAATCGCTTTACCAAGTCATCGAATTTTGTTAATAAATCTTCACTGCTCATAGTGAATACACTGAGAATGATTTTGAGTTTGATAAATGACGCCAACTGAACACAACTTTAAATGTACGTAACGAGAGAACAAGGCAAGGTCGTATTCCTTGTAAAAGCAATCTATTCTGTGAAAATAATATTGCGAAATCTGCTTTGTCTTTTATTATGCAAATACTGACAAACATGATCATGGTTTCCTGTTTCATTATGACAACTATTATTAACTGCTGAATATTTTACGGACCTTTGACCTGAATTTGTGTCTAGTGATTCTAGTGGTATTCAGTGAATATCAGTGAAAGCTTGATTTACGCGGCGAAAAATAACCCGGGTTCGATGTAAGTTAACTTTAACCAATGTGAGGTTTTTGAAATGTAAAAAAAGCCTGTCTAGAGTTTCAGCAGAGTTAGTTTGAATCATATTCCAAAGGCTATAGTTCAAACTAAGCTGGGTCCAGTCTATGTTAAATTTCGTCGCGTAAATCGAGCTGAAATAAATCTCAATGTATACAAATCAATTTTTTGGGTGTAATTTTTGAAGAATTCAAAGCTTTAGGAATTTCAAGAATTAAAAATTGCCGAATTCTCGATTTTTTATCTGGTTAAATTTGAAGTACACATATGTGATTTACGTTGGTCGAGCGGAAATCACATTAAACTGAATGAAGTAATGTAAGGAATTTTGGGGAAAGTTAAAGAAATTCGGAAACATTTATGAGAGCCTGTTTTAAGCAAATACTTTTATTAAATATCAATATGAAATATTTTACTACCTATGAAAACTAACACGATATTTTACTGGCTATATAAATCTAAATATTTTGTGCATATATTTGTTATTACTTGATTCTTAATCACTACATGCACTAGTTAACCTAATAAAACAAACAATGACTGCATGCCACTATAATTCTATAACTCAACTTTGATAATGCGTACTTTGTTATATCCGCATACAAATTTACATAAAGTCATCAATTTAGCTAAAGTTCATAATCATATTGCAAGGACTGGATATATTTACAAAAAAGACACAAAGCACGCTTTCCATTTGAAATGGTCAGACCAGCCATGCTGGGCAGAATCTCTCTTATAACCCATTAAGCTGCAATGTGCCAAAATGCGCCCTACTTTAGTATTTTACTTCGTCTAACGCCAGATGAATTTACTCGTCAAGGGGAGAGTCTTGCATACTATAACGGGTTATGATTTCAAGCAATATCTGGGCCAAGTTTTCGGACGTTTGATCAAAATGGACCTCATGTTGATTTGATCGAAATTTTCCCGTCAGACCAATCTCAGAAGCGAAATTGTTTTATTCCATTTAACAATTTGATGGATCTAACCAGTCTAACAGTGTTATTAGAGAGATTCAGATTTCACTTTCACTATCACTACCTCTCACTGGCTTACTACGCATCTGATTGGTTAATCTGATATATCAAACGCATCTGATTGGTTAATTTGATATATGGTTAAACAAATCAGATACGTTTGACATATCAGTTTAACCAATCAGATGCGTTTGATATATCAGATTAATCTGATTTGATTTGATTTTTCAAATCTGAATCTCTCTAATATGGAAAGGCCTAACCTGAGTAGAGCCTGATACTCAGGTTAGGAAAGGCCCATAGTCTTTGATTTGATTATTCGTTTATAATACGTAGTCTGTCGTTTGGATTAAGCAAATTTACATGCAATCTCCAGGTTTGTGACTTGGGTATTTCGATGTGAAATTGTTGACCTGTGGACAAATGTAGTGACAGCTTGGCAGCATCGCAATCCAAGACTAACTTAACCGTGTCGCCTTGTTTAGTCTTATTTTTTAAAGCATTATCAATCGTAGGTGACCCGTCTTTCCATACTTGACCACGCTGCCCGAGTGCCCATCCATACGAACCAGGCCATCGACGTGATTTGTTATTCGGTGGTACAACACAGTTTCTCATAATGCCAACAAACATCCAAAAATGATCTTTAAACATCTCCAATTCCAACCTGAAACTGTGCGTCTTTTCTCGGTAAATATTTTGACCAAGAACGTATCTATGCTCTGCTTTATCTGGATCATGAACGGCGACTCTGCTGTGTTCCTCAAGAGTAACTCCAGGGCTGTGTTGATTGAATTTCTCACGGGGGATGATTTCATCACTCAACCTGAGGTACTCGACAAAATTTTCGAAATCGTCCAATTGATCTTTGGGGACTTTCGGCGGCAATGCGGGATTCTCTTTGGTGGCATATTTCTTGGCGCGCAGATAATTCACAATGGCAACAAAAAATTGTGGGTTATCATCGAATAACTCAGCGCCATCGTCGTCTCGTTTGTCACGATCTTCCGGCCATCTTCCACTGAACCTTGAAGCAAAAAACGAATCTTTTACTTGACAAAGAGTGGATCTTTTGCTGATTAATTTTTGTCCACCGACGTTGAGGTGTATGAAAACGTCGTTGGGAACTTCGCCAGCATCCATTCTTTGCTTCTCTGCGTCATACACGTCGAGTTTGATAAAAGACGCCAACGCAACTTTAAATGTGTGTCACGAGAAAACAAGGCAAGCTGAACTTCTGTGTGCCGCAAATCTTTAAATATGTGTTGATTAGTTGATATTTACATATAAATTGAAAATAAACCTGCAAAATGACTGGTATGACGGTTTATTTTTTTTACTGTATTTGGGCAAGGAAACGAGAAACTCGTGGCGCAACTTTGAAATTTTTATATGTCACTTCCACAAAGCAATTTCATTGCTTTACACCAATTCGGAATTATACATGTTCTTTAAATACCAAATTAAAAGCAAATTTAGTCCCAAAAAACAAGTTTTCACTGCATTCGGGTGCATTGTTTTATTTTGGCACATCCTAGCTTTTTGAAGTTAGATCATCAAATGTTTCTGCTGTGGCTATTGGAGCATGTTGCTTGGAAAATTTCAGCGAAGCAACTTATGAGTGAGCGAATTTACATCTGAGTTAATGATCCAAGTCCGTTATATGTGAGAAAAAACACACGGAAAATGAATGAAACACGCGCTAAATTATTGTAGGGAAATCGGATTAGGGTGGACCAATTTAGCATTAATTTTAAGATGATTCATTAGTAATTTTTCTGGAAACTGCGAATGTGCTGAAAGTTCCTAGATGTGAAGTTTATGAAACATGCCCATAGTAAAAACAGGGAAAATATTGGGGTCACCGAACTCGTTTCGAAAATATGACAAGTGCAGAACAATCGCAATTGCTCAACCGTTATTGAATTTTTTGACAAGGATCCTACTAAAAATATCTATCTAGTGATCATATACAAAAAACCCATTGTATTTTAGGTGAATCAAAAACCTTTTACGCGTGCATTGTCGTAATGCAAAGATGTCTTTTCTATTATGTACTATTTAAAACACGAGTAAGAATGTTTTATATCTCATAAAACACGACAACGAGTGTTTTGAATGGCATAAAATACGACTACAAAAGAATACTAATTAGGATGAACATATTATATAAAGAATACTAATGAAGATGAGATTTATCATATATAAAGTCACTCCACGTGACATATTATGGCTGACATAATTTGCTACATGCAAGGTTTATGAATTATATAAATGAGTATTTTAAGAGTTGTACAAATGATTTCTCCTTTATTTGCTGATATGACATGTAAAATGTATAGAAGAACAATAATCTTAAAGAAATACAAGGGTTAAACATGTGAGAAAAAGTACACCATGGATTTTATGCTGATCGAGTCTTTATTGAATTATCTTGGCCTGAAAGTCTCAGAGACGGAGCAAAAGTCTATCAGTCGGCGTGTAAAAGCCATTGAAGCGAATTATTCAACTCTTCGATTGGTTCAAATAATTCTTCTATGTCAAAATAACGACTCTAGCTCGAAGGCAAAAGTTAACTATGGATACCATATTTATTGGACTTTTATAAATAAAATAAATAACTTCAGTAATATTTTTTTTTGCATCTGCCTACATTGTCAACTTGTGTTTATATGAATGTATTATCTAGCCTTATTAAATCAATTTACCTTTGGCACTGTCTGGAATAATGTTTAATGTTATTTTACATTTATTATCAATATCGGTGTTATCATTCCATTGAAGATGAAGATATTAAAGCCAAAATACGGGATGTAAAGACGCAATATGGGAAAGAAACGGCAAGTAACGAGCGTCGATGACGAGTGGGCCACGTACAAGCAAAGTGTGTTCCTGTATTAGAGAGGTGTCTGTATTAGAGAGATGTGTGTATTAGAGAGGTGTTTGTATTAGAGAGGTGTCTGTATTAGAGATGTGTCTGTATTAGAGAGGTGTCTGTATTAGAGAGGTGTCTGTATTAGAGATGTGTCTGTATTAGAGAGGTGTCTGTATTAGAGAGATGTGTGTATTAGAGAAGTGTCTGTGTTAGAGAGGTGTCTGTATTAGAGAGGTGTCTGTATTAGAGAGGTGTCTGTGTTAGAGAGGTTTCTGTATTAGAGAGGTGTCGCCGTATTAGAGAGGTGTCCCCGTATTAGAGAGGTGTCTGTATTAGAGAGGTGTCTGTATCAGAGAGGTATCTGTATTAGAGAGGTGTTTGTATTAGAGAGGTGTCTGAATTAGAGAGGTGTTTGTATTAGACCTGGGTATGAAGCTGTCTGTATTAGAGCTTTGTATTTGAGAGGCGTCTGTTATGACTGTTTTTGTGCACGATTGATTTCTTACATGCTTGCTACAAAAAATACAACGGGCCATATCCCTATTAGTTAAATAGCAAAAGTAATAGTTTAAAATAAAGAAGAGTTTTTGTCTATATATTTGTTATTACTTGATTTTTAATTGCACAAATTAACCTAATTAAACGAAGAAAGCGGGAATTAATGTTTCTAGCTTTTTACAAACTATTTTACCTAGATAATATTTTACCCCGCGTTCCACCGTCTATGATGTATTTTATTAAATTTACGTGAAGGGTTTAATTTGAGTATATCTACAGTCATATTGTTAATGAGTAGTTCTTATGGTAAGAAATTAGGTTTACAAAGAAAGCTTCACATTGATAGAAATACAACTACCCGAAAATACAAGACGAAGGGCCTTCGCTCAAAACCTCGATGTTCTCCTTGTATTTTTCAGGTAGTTGTATCCCTATCAATCTGAGACTTTCTTATTATTGCCACTACCTACACTGACAAAGATCGTTTAGGTTTACAAAGGCAATAAAGTCTTACATTTGACTATACATTGTCATGGATGATGCGTACTTTGTCATTTGCATCACGCAAATCCACATTCAGTCTCCAGGTTTGTGACTTGGGTATTTCCATGTGAAATTGTTGACCAGTGGGCAAATGTAGTGACAGCTTGGCAGCATCGCAATCCAAGACTAACTCAACCGTGTCGCCTTGTTTAGTCATATTTTTTAAAGCATTATCAGTCGTATGTGACCCTTCTTTCCATAGTTGGCCATACTGCCCGAGTGCCCATCCATATGAACCAGGCCATGAGTATGAATTGTTATTCGGTGGTACAACATCCGCTTTCACTACGCCAACCAACATCCATGTTTTAGTTTGAAACGACTCCACCTTTAACTTGAAACGAACACTGCTTTGTTGGTGAACATTTTCTCCCAGAACATAACTATGTCCATAAATTGGACCATGAACTGCAACTGTCCCGCCTTCCTGAAGAGTAACTACATTGCTGCTGTGTTGATTGAATTTCTCGCTAGGCACTTTTTCAGCGGGCACGATTTCATCGCTTAAACCGAGGTATTCCAGAAGAGTATTAAAACTTTTTGCTTGGTCTTCGGGAACTTTCGGCAATGGCGTGGGATTCTCTGGTGTCGCAATTTTCTTCGTGCGCAGGTAATCCAATATAACAACGAAATACTGGGGATTGAAATCGAAAAATATGGCGCCATCTTGATCGCGCTCGAGACTGTCCTCCCAACGTCCACTGAACATTGAGGCGAGCAGCGAACCTTCTACTTGACAAAGAGTAGATCTTTTTGTGGTCAATTTGTGACCACCAACGTTGAGGTGTATGATATCGTTGTCGCTGACTTCGACGGCTTTCATTCTTTGCTTCTCTGCGTTGTAAGCGTGTAGTTCCGCCTTCATTTTGGCTCGCTCCCCTTCAATAATATCGTTGAATTCGTTCCTGAAGCGTTTCACCAAGTCATCGAATTTCGCTAATAAATCTTCGCCGCTCATGTTGTAGCGGTTTAAATACACTGAGAATGATTTTGAGTTTGATAAATGACGCCAACACAACTTCAAATGTACGTAACGAGAGAACAAGGCAAGGTCGTATTCCTTGTAAAAGCAATCTATTCTGGGAAAATGATATTGCGATATCTGCTTTACAAACATGATCATGGTTTCCTGTTTCATTATGACAACTATTATTAACTGCTGAATATTTTACGGACCTTTGACCTGGATTTGTGTCTAGTGATTCTAGTGGTATTCAGTGAATACCAGTGAAAGCTTGATTTACGCTACGAAAAATAACCCAGGTTCGATGTGAGTTAACTTTAACCAATGTGAGGTTTTTGAAATGTAAAAAAAGCCTGTCTAGAGTTTCAGCAGGGTTAGTTTGAACCATATTCCAGAGGCTAGTTCAAACTAACCTAAGTCCAGTCTAGGTTAAATTTCGTCGCCTAAATCGAGCTGAAATAAATCTCAATGTATACAAATCAATTTTGTGGGGAGAAATTTTTGAAGAATTCAAAGCTTTAGGAATTTCAAGAATTAAAAATTGCCGAATTCTCGATTTTTTATCTGGTTAAATTTGAAGTACAAATATGTGATTTACGTTCGTCGAGCGGAAATCACATTAAACTGAATGAAGTAATGTAAGGAATTTTGGGGAAAGTTAAAGAAATTCGGAAACATTTATGAGAGCCTGTTTTAAGCAAATACTTTTATTAAATATCCATATGAAATATTTTACTATATACCTATGAAAACTAACACGATATTTTACTGGTTATATAAATCTAAATATTTTGTGCATATATTTGTTATTAGGCCAAATAAAAAAAAATACTTGGTTAGCGTCACCGCCCGCCTCTCGATTTTCTGCCGCCTCTGATTTTTTTTTAATTTGTTTTCATGTAAATCTCTTCGTTTTACAGCTTAATAAAGTTTAATATTTGAAATTTTTCTCATGCTCAGACCTTCGCGCTACATACTGATCGATAGGAGCGCGTAGGCTTGGGAATACAAGGTTCTTAAAGCAAAATGGCGGCCTTCGCAACATCAGTACAAAAAATATCACCGATATGGTGGAAAACCGCCCCCCATCCCCTCCAAAAATACTATTAAAAAATTAAAAAACGAGTAAAAATTTAAAAAAAAATCCGCCCGCCCGCCTCTGAAAATTTGTGAGAGTGTGACGCTAACCAAGTATTTTTTTTTATTTGGCCTTATTTGATTCTTAATCACTACATGCACTAGTTAACCTAATAAAACAAACAATGACTGCATGCCACTATAATTCTATAACTCAACTTTGATAATGCGTACTTTGTTATATGCCGCATACAAATTTACATAAAGTCCTCAATTTAGCTAAAGTTCATAATCATATTGCAAGGACTGGATATATTTACAAAAAAGACACAAAGCACGCTTTCCATTTGAAATGGTCAGACCAGCCATGCTGGGCAGAATTTCTCTCTCTTATAACCCATTAAACTGCAATGTGCCAAAATGCGCCCTACTTTAGCATTTTACTTTGTCTAACGCCAGATGAATTTACTCGTCAAGGGGAGAGTCTTGCATACTATAAATACTATAACGGGTTATAATTTCAAGCAAGATCTGGGCCAAGTTTTCGGACGTTTGATCAAAATGGACCTCATGTTGATTTGATCGAAATTTTTCCGTCAGACCAATCTCGGAAGCGAAAGTTTTGTATTCCATTTAACAATTTACTGGATCTAACCAGTCTGACAGTTGAATGATAAAGAGATTCGGATTTGACTTTCAATACCACTACCTCTCACTGATTGGTTAATTTGATATCAGATTAACCAATCAGATGTGTTTGATATATCAGATTAACCAATCAGATGCGTTTGTTATATCAGATTAACCAATCAGATGCGTTTGATATATCAGATTAACCAATCAGATGCGTTTGATATATCAGATTAATCTGAGATATCAAACGCATCTGATTGGTTAAAGCGCCCAAAGTCTTTAATTTGTTTATTCGTTTATGATACGTAGTCTGTCACTTGGATTAAGCAAAATTACATGCAGTCTCCAAGTTTGTGACTTGAGTATTTCGATGTGAAATTGTTGACCAGTGGACAAATGTAATGACAGCTTGGCAGCATCGCAATCCAAGACTAACTTAACCGTGTCGCCTTGTTTAGTGACATCTTTTAAAGCATTATCAATCGTAGGTGACCCGTCTTTCCATACTTGACCAGACTCGCCGAGTGCCCATCCATATGAACCAGGCCATCGACGTGATTTGTTATTCGGTGGTACAACACCCTTTTTTAGAATACCAACAAACATCCAAAAACGATCTTTAAACATCTCCAATTCCAACCTGAAACTGTGCGTCTTTTCTCGGTAAATATTTTGACCAAGAACGTATCTATGCTCTGCTTTATCTGGATCATGAACGGCGACTCTGCCGTCTTCCCCAAGAGTAACTCCAGGGCTGTGTTGATTGAATTTCTCACGGGGGAAGATTTCATCACTCAACCCGAGGTACTGGACAAATGTTTCGAAATCGTCTAATTGATCTCCGGGGACTTTTGGCGGTAATGCGGGATTCTCTATGGTGGCAAATTTCTTGGCGCGCAGATAATTCAAAATGGCAACAAAAAATTGTTGATTATAATCGAAGAACACAGCGCCATCGTCGTCGCATTTGTGACGACCTTCCCATCTTCCACTGAACCTTGAGGCAAGAAACGAACCTTCTACTTGACAAAGAGTGGATCTTTCGGTGGTTAATTTTTGTCCACCGACGTTGAGGTGTATGATATCGTCGTTGCGGACTTCGCCAACATTCATTCTCTGCGTCATACACTTCGAATTTGATAAAGACGGCAACACAACTTCAAATATGCGTCACGAGAAAACAAGGCAAGCTGGGCTTCTGTGTGCCGCAAATCGTTAAATATGTGTTGATTAGTTGATATTTACTTATAAATTGAAAATAAACTTGCACAATAACTGGTATGACTGTGTATTTATTTTTACTGTAGTTGAGCAAGGAAACGAGAAACTCGTGGCGCAACCTTGACATTTTTATATGCCACTTCCACTAAGAAATTTCATTGCTTTACACCAATTCGGAATTATGCATGTTCCTTTAAATATCGAATTAAAAGCAAATTGGGTCCCACGGAACTATAGTTTTCACTGAATTCGGGTGCATTGTTTTATTTTGGCACGCCCTAGCTTTTTGAAGTTAGATCATCAAATGTTTCTGCTGTGGCTATTGGAGCATGTTGCTTGGAAAATTTCAGCGAAGCAACTTATGAGCGAGCGAATTTACATCTGAGTTAATGATCCAAGCCCGTTATATGTGAAAAAAAACACACGGAAAATGAATGAAACACGCGCTAAATTATTGTGGGGAAATGGGATGAGGGTGGACCAATTATAACATTAATTTTAAGATGATTCATTAGTAATTTTTCTGGAAACTGAGAATTTGCTGAAAGTTCCCAGATGTGAAGTTTATGATATGCTCATAGTAAAAACAGGGAAAAAATTGGGGTCACCGAACTCGTTTCGAAGATATGACAAGTGCAATATTCTTTATATAAAGAATACTAATGAGGACACGACTACAATAGATACTGCCTTATTGGTATTCTTTGTATAAAGAATACTAGTTAGGACATATTATGGTTGACATGATTTGCCAATAAGCTTATGAATTATTAATGAGTGTTTGAAGAGCTGTAGAAATGATTTCTCCCTTATTTCCTGATATGACATGTAAAGAACAATAATCTAAAATAAAAAAGTAGGCTCACGCACCTTCTTAAAGAGATTAAAGAGATACAAGGGTTAAACATCTGCGAAAAAGTACACCATGGATTTTATACTGATCCAGTCTTTATTGAATTGTCTTGTCCTGAAAGTCTCAGAGACGGAGAAAAAGTTGAGTCAATCAGTCGGCGTATAAAAGCCATTGAAGCGAATTATTCAACTCTTCGATTAGTTCAAATAATTCTCCTATGTCAAAATAACGACTCTAGCTCGAAGGCAAAAGTTAACTATGGATACCATATTAATTGGACTTTTATAAATAAAATAAATAACTTCAGTAATATTTTTTTTGCATCTACAATACATTGTCAACTTGTGTTTATATGAATGCATTATCTAGCCTTATTAAACCAATTTGTGTTTGGAATAATGTTTAATGTTATTTTACATTTAATATCAATATCTGTGTCTTCATTCCATTATACATGTTCTCAACACTCGAAAGGTGAAGATATTAAAACCAAAATACGGGATTTAAAGACGCAATATTGGAAAGAAATGGGAAAGTTACGAGCGTCGATGACGATTGGGCCAAGTACAAGCAAAGTGGTGTCTGTATTAGAGAGGTGTCTGTATTAGAGAGGTGTGTGTATTAGAGAGGTGTTTGTATTAGAGAGGTGTTTGTATTAGAGAGGTGTATGTATTAGAGAGGTGTGTGTATTAGAGAGGTGTGTGTATTAGACAGGTGTCTGTATTAGAGAGGTGTATGTATTAGAGAGGTGTCTGTATTAGAGAGGTGTATGTATTAGAGAGGTGTGTGTATTAGAGAGGTGTCTGTATTAGAGAGGTGTCTGTATTAGAGAGGTGTCTGTATTAGAGAGGTGTCTGTATTAGAGAAATGTTCCTATTAGAGAGGTGTCTGTTTTGACAAACCTTTCACGCATAATGTATCACACGCATGACCGATATTATGCATGCTTGATTTCTGCATAATCTTTGCAAAAAGTATAACAGACCATACCCCTATTAGTTAAATAGCAAAAGTAACAGTTTAAAAAAAGGGTTTCTCTCTATATATTTGTTATTGCTTCATTTTTAAATGCTACATGCACAAATTAACCTAATTAAATGAAGAAAGGGGGAAATAATATTCTTTGCTTTTCACAAGCTATTTTGCCTATATAATATTTTACCTATAACCCCACGTTCCGCCGTCTATGGTGTATTTTACCAAATTTACATGAAGGGTTTAATTTGACTATATCTGCAGTCATATTGTTAATGAGTAGTTCTTATGGTAAGAAGTTAGGTTCACAAAGAAAGCTTCACATTGATAGGAATACAACTACCCGAAAATACAAGACGAAGTGTCTTCGCTCGAAACGTTGATGTTCTCCTTGTATTTTTCAGGTAGTTGTATCTCTATCAATCCAAGACTTTCTTATTATTGCCACTACCTACACTGACAAAGATCGTTTAGGTTTACAAAGGCAATAAAGTTTTTCATTTCACTATACATTGTCATCGATGATGCGTATTTTGTCATTTGCACCATACAAATTTACATTCAGTCTCCAGGTTTGTGACTTGGGTATTTCGATGTGAAATCGTTGACCAGTGGACAAATGTAGAGACAGCTTGGCAGCATCACAATCCAAGACTAACTCAACCGTGTCGCCTTGTTTAGTGAGATTACTTAAAGCATTATCATACGTATCTGACCCGTCTTTCCATACTTGACCACTGCTACCGAGAGCCCATCCAGATGAACCAGGCCATGAACATGAATCCTTATTCGGTGGTACAACATCCGCTTTCGCTGTGCCAACGAACATCCAAAAATTATTTTTCAACGACTCCAACTTCAACCTGAAACGATTGTTGCCTTGTTGGTAGACATTTTCACCCAGAACATAACTATGTCCATTATTTGGACCATGAACTGCAACTGTCCCGCCTTCCTGAAGAGTAACTACATTGCTGCTGTGTTGATTGAATTTCTCGCTAGGCACTTTTTCAGCGGGCACGATTTCATCGCTTAAACCGAGGTATTCGAGAAGATTATTAAAATATTTTGCTTGGTCTTCGGCAACTTTCGGCAATGGCGCTGGATTCTCTGGTGTGGCAATTTTCTTCGCACGCAGATAATCTAATATAAGAACAAAACACTGGGGGTTGAAATCGAAAAATACTGCGCCATCTTGATCGCGCTCGAGACTGTCCTCCCAACGTCCACTGAACATTGAGGCGAGCAGCGAACCTTCTACTTGACAAAGAGTAGATCTTTTTGTGGTCAATTTGTGACCACCAACGTTGAGGTGTATGATATCGCTGTCGCTGACTTCGACGGCTTTCATTCTTTGCTTTTCTGCGTTGTAAGCGTCTAGTTCCGCCTTCATTTTGGCTCGCTCCGCTTCAATAATATCGTTGAATTCGCTTCTGAATCTCTTCACCAAGTCATCGAATTTTGTTAACAAATCTTCACCGCTCATTTTGTCGCGTTTTAAAAGCACTGAGAATGATTTTGAGTTTGATAAATGACGCCAACACAACTTTAAACGTACGTAACGAGAGAACAAGGCAAGGTCGTATTCCTTGTAAAAGCAATCTATTCTGGGAAAATAATATTGCGAAATCTGCTTTCTCTTTTATTATGCAAATACTGACAAACATGATCATGGTTTCCTGTTTCATTATGACAACTACGTCGACGCCAGCTAGGACGTCAGGGCTAAGCAGAGGACTGGGACTACATTAGGACGACATCCTAGTCCCAGTCCTCTGCATAGCCCTGACGTCCTAGCTGACGTCGACGTGTAGATCTTAAGCTATCTATTAACTGCTGAATATTTTACGGACCTTTGACCTGAATTTGTGTCTAGTGATTCTAGTAGTATTCATTGAATATCAGTGAAAGCTTGATTTACGCTACGAAAAATAACCCAGGTTTGATGTAAGTTAATTTTAACCAATGTGAGGTTTTTGAAATGTAAAAAAAAGTCTGTCTAGGGTTTCAGCAGAATTTAATAGTTTGAACCAGAGGCCAGTTAATTAAAACCAACCTGAGTCTAGTCTATGACTTTTAACGGACACCTCTTCTCCGTACAAATCTGTTTTACACGTACAAGTTTTTAAAATTAGGGAATTCGAAGCTTTAAGGATTCCAAGAATTATAAATTGCACAATTCTCGAAGTTTTATCTGGTTAATTTTCAAGTACAAATATATGACTTTACGTCGTTGAGCGGAAATCACATAAAATTGAATGAAGTAATATGGATTTTTGGGGAAAAACTAAAGAAATTCAGAAACTTTTATGACAAATACTTTTATTAAACATCAATATGAAATATTTTACTATACCTATGAAAACTAACACGATATTTTACTGGAATATAAATCTAAATATTTTGTCCATATATTTGTTATTACTTGATTCTTAATCACTACATGCACTGGTTAACCTAATAAAACAATGACTGCATGCCACTATAATTCTATAACTCAACTTTGATAATGCGTACTTTGTTATATGCCGCATACAAATTTACATAAAGTCCTCAATTTAGCTAAAGTTCATAATCATATTGCAAGCACTGGATATATTTACAAGAAAGACACAAAGCACGCTTTCCATTTGAAATGGTCAGACCAGCCATGCTGGGCAGAATTTCTCTCTCTTATAACCCATTAAGCTGCAATGCGCCAAAATGGGCCCTACTTTAGTATTTTACTCTGTCTAATGCCAGATGAATTTACTCGTCAAGGGGAAAGTCTTGCATACTATAACGGGTTATATTTTCAAGCAAGATCTGGGCCAAGTTTTCGGACGTCTGATAAAAATGGACCTCATGTTGATTTGATCAAAATTTTTCCGTCAGACCAATCTCGGAAGCGAAAGTTTTGTATTCCATTTAATGGATCTAACCAGTCTGACAATGTTATTAGAGAAATTCAGATTTGACAAGCGAAACAGTTTTTATTTGGGGGTGGAGGGTGCAAAAAATATTCCGGACCTAACATACTTTCCTACCTGATATTTTTAATATTTCCTGAATTGTTCATGATATTTTCATCTTTACTGAACTTTTTATATCAACTTAAAAATTTTGAATCTCATTCGGTTGTTTTTTTTGGGGGGGGGGGAGGGGGGGCTTAGCCCTCTATACTTTTAATTTTGGAGGCCTATAAACCCGCCGCCTATGATGTATTTTACCACATTTACATGAAGGGCTTAATTTGACAATATCTACAGTCGTATTGTTAATGAGTAGTTCTTATGGTAAGAAGTTAGGTTTACAAAGAAAGCTTCACATTGATAGGAATACAACTACCTATCGGCTTCGCTCGAAACGTCGAAGTTCTCCTTGTATTTTTCAAATAGTTGTATCCCTATCCATCCAAGACTTTCTTATTATTGCCACTACCTACACTGACAAAGATCGTTTAGGTTTACAAAGACAATAAAGTCTTTCATTTCACTATACATTGTCATTGATGATGCGTACTTTGTCGTTTGCATAATGCAAATCGACATTTAGTCTCCAGGTTTGTGACTTGGGTATTTCGATATGAAATTGTTGACCCGTGGGCAAATGTAGTGACAGCTTGGCAGCATCGCAATCCAAGACTAACTCAACCGTGTCACCCTCTCTTGTCAGATTACTTAAAGTACTATCATTCGTACCTGACCCGTCTTTCCATTCTCGACCATGCTTTCCGAGTGCCCATCCATATGAACCAGGCCATGAATATGGATTGTTATTCGGTGGTACAACATCCGATTTAACCATGCCAACCAACATCCATTGATTATTTTTAAACGACTCCACCTTCATCTTAAGACGAACAATGCCTTGTTGGTAAACATTTTCTCCCAGAACATAACTATGTCCATCATTTGGACCATGAACTGCAACTGTCCCGCCTTCCTGAAGAGTAACTACATTGCTGCTGTGTTGATTGAATTTCTCGCTAGGCACTTTTTCAGCGGGCACAATTTCATCGCTTAGACCAAGGTATTCCAGAAGAGTATTAAAACTTTTTGCTTGGTCTTCAGGGACTTTCGGCAATGGCGTGGGATTCTCTGGTGTGGCAATTTTCTTCGTGCGCAGGTAATCCAATATAACAAGGAAATACTGGGGATTGAAATCGAAAAATATGGCGCCATCTTGATCGCGCTCGAGACTGTCCTCCCAACGTCCACTGAATATTGAGGCGAGCAGCGAACCTTCTACTTGACAAAGAGTAGATCTTTTTGTGGTCAATTTGTGACCACCAACGTTGAGGTGTATGATATCGTTGTCGCTGACTTCGACGGCTTTCATTCTTTGCTTCTCTGCGTTGTAAGCGTCTAGTTCCGCCTTCATTTTGGCTCGCTCCCCTTCAATAATATCGTTGAATTCGTTCCTAAATCTCTTCACCAAGTCATCAAATTTTGTTAATAAATTTTCACCGCTCATTTTGTCGCGTTTTAAATACACTGAGAATGATTTTGAGTTTGATAAATGACGGCAACACAACTTTAAATGTACGTAGCGAGAGAACAAGGCAAGGTCGTATTCCTTGTAAAAGCAATCTATTCTGGGAAAATGATATTGCGAAATCTGCTTTGTCTTTATTATGCAAATACTGACAAACATGATCATGGTTTCATGTTTCATTATGACAACTATTATTAACTGCTGAATATTTTACGGACCTTTGACCTGAATTTGTGTCTAGTGATTCTAGTGGTATTCAGTGAATATCAGTGAAAGCTTGATTGACGCTACGAAAAATAACCCAGGTTCGATGTGAGTTAACTTTAACCAATGTGAGGTTTTTGAAATGTAAAAAAAGCCTGTCTACGACTACGGTTTCAGCAGGGTTAGTTTGAACCATATTTCAAAGGCTATAGTTCAAACTATAAAGCTGGGTCCAGTCTATGACTATGTTAAATTTCGTCGCCTAAATCGAGCTGAAATAAATCTCAATGTATACAAATCAATTTTGTGGGGAGAAATTTTTGAAGAATTCAAAGCTTTAGGAATTTCAAGAATTAAAAATTGCCGAATTCTCGATTTTTTATCTGGTTAAATTTGAAGTACAAATATGTGATTTACGTTCGTCGAGCGGAAATCACATTAAACTGAATGAAGTAATGTAAGGATTTTTGGGGAAAGTTAAAGAAATTCTGAAACTTTTATGGAGAGCCCTATTCTAAACAAATACTTTTATTAATTAAACATTAATATGAAATATTTTACTATCTATGAAAACTAACACGATATTTTACTGGTATATAAATCTAAATATTTTGTGCATATATTTGTCATTACTTGATTCTTAATCACTACATGCACTAGTTAACTTAATAAAACAAACAATGACTGCATGCCACTATAATTCTATAACTCAACTTTGATAATGCGTACTTTGTTATATGCCGCATACAAATTTACATAAAGTCCTCAATTTAGCTAAAGTTCATAATCATATTGCAAGGACTGGATATATTTACAAAAAAGACACAAATCTCGCTTTCCATTTGAAATGGTCAGACCAGCCATGCTGGGCAGAATTTCTCTCTCTTATAACCCATTAAGCTGCAACGTGCCAAAATGCGCCCTACTTTAGTATTTTACTTTGTCTAACGCCAGATGAATTTACTCGTCAAGGGGAGAGTCTTGCATACTATAACGGGTTATAATTTCAAGCAAGATCTGGGCCAAGTTTTCGGACGTCTGATCCAAATGGACCTCATGTTGATTTGACCTAAATTTTTCCGTCAGACCAATCTCGGAAGCGAAAGTTTTGTATTCCATTTAATGGATCTAACCAGTCTGACAGTTGAATGATAAAGAAATTCAGATTTGACTTTCACTACTACTACCTCTCACTGATTGGTTAATTTGATATATCAGATTAACCAATCAGATGCGTTTGATATATCAGATTAACCAATCAGATGCGTTTGATTTATCAGATTAATCTGAGACATCAAACGCATCTGATTGGTTAAAGCGCCCAAAGTCTTTAATTTGATTATTCGTTTATGATGCGTAGTCTGTCACTTGGATTAAGCAAAATTACATGCAGTCTCCAGGTTTGTGACTTGAGTATTTCGATGTGAAAATGTTGACCAGTGATCAAATGTAATGACAGCTTGGCAGCATCGCAATCCAAGACTAACTTAACCGTGTCGCCTTGTTTAGTGACATCTTTTAAAGCATTATCAATCGTAGGTGACCCGTCTTTCCATACTTGACCACGCTGCCCGAGTGCCCATCCATACGAACCAGGCCATCGACGTGATTTGTTATTCGGTGGTACAACACCCTTTTTTAGAATACCAACAAACATCCAAAAATGATCTTTAAACATCTCCAATTCCAACCTGAAACTGTGCGTCTTTTCTCGGTAAATATTTTGCCCAAGAACGTATCTATGCTCTGCTTTATCTGGATCATGAACGGCGACTCTGGCGTCTTCCCCAAGAGTAACTCCAGGGCTGTGTTGATTGAATTTCTCACGGGGGAAGATTTCATCACTCAACCCGAGGTACTGGACAAATGTTTCGAAATCGTCCAATTGATCTCCGAGGACTTTCGGCGGTAATGCGGGATTCTCTATGGTGGCAAATTTCTTGGCGCGCAGATAATTCAAAATGGCAACAAAAAATTGTGGGTTATAATCGAAGAACGCAGTGCCATCGTCGTCGCGTTTGTGAGGACCTTCCCATCTTCCACTGAACCTTGAGGCAAGAAACGAATCTTCTACTTGACAAAGAGTGGATCTTTCGGTGATTAATTTTTTCCCACCAACGTTGAGGTGTATGATATCGTCGTTGCGGACTTCCCCAGCATTCATTCTTTGCTTCTCTGCGTTGTACACTTCGAATTTGATAAAAGACGTCAACGCAACTTTAAATGTGTGTCACGAGAGAACAAGGCAAGCTGGGCTTCTGCGTGCCTCAAATCTATATATATATGTCTTGATTAGTTGATATTTGCATATAAATTGACAATAGACCAGGAAAATGTTTATTTTCTTTTTTTGACTGTAGTTGCGCAAGGAAACGAGAAACTCGTGCCGAGGCAAATTCTTACGATTCGACTGATTATATTTACAATAAATAACATGAGTCTAAGGGTTAACCATTGAGAACACTTCAACCCAGAACCTGAAATTATTTTCGACACAAAAAACAATTTAGGTCTTTACAAAAGGATTGGATTTCCAATCTAATTAAAATCCTCAGGGGTCGTGTTCCCCGTGTTCCTGGACTTCTATTCTAATTCTTCTTCTCAGCGGTCGTGATAATGTTCGATTTTGGCACACCTGGTTTTCATGAATGCTGTGAGACATAAGAAAATATTACATTATCGAATAATGTTGCTGCAGTAATTTAGACTAGAAAATACATGCATGCAGAAACCCGCCCCTTGCTGACAAAACCATTGTATTTTCCCAACATGAAGTATTTAAAGTAGTTGTCATGGTAACGCGATGATTTCATTAAGAATATTCAGAGTATTTTTACAATTGAAAAATCCCCCAAAAATATCACTTTTAATTACAATATTATCAATTTCTCAAACATATATATGTTAGGTATGTTATTATACCTAACATAAGCTTCAATTTAATGTACTATTTAAAAAACGAGCAGGAGTGTTCTATTAGGTCTAAAGTCAAATCTTTATTTAAAAATCTTTATATAAAAATCTTTATATAAAAATCTTTATTTAAAAATCTTTATATAGTTTGCATAACAATGGTCTTTTGTTAAAGTGTTCTTTAGCTGGTATAAAGACGTATGCACGTGACTAATTTCTTACTCAAGATTGGATAATTGCTTCATGAATTATTAATGAGTTTTTGAAGTAAAATTCAACCACAAACGCTTCGCAAAACGTGTTAAAATGCTCTTTACAGTAATCAGTATATTAAAAACTAAACTGCCTTGGCTTTAGTATCGATAAACTTTGAGTTTGAAATAAAATTATTCAAATTCTCGCATGCAAATACTTTGCTTTCTTAGTTTCTTTAGTTTTAATTAAAAAATTTAATATAACAAAAAAGGGTATTAATTAATAAAGATACACTGAAATTTTTAAAGCTTTTTGAGGAAAAACTAAAGAAACTCAGAAACATTTATGAGAGCCTGTTTTAAACAAATACTTTTATTAAACATCAATTTGAAATACTTTTCTACCTATGAAAACTAACACGATATTTTACTGCTATATAAATCTAAATATCTTGTCCATATATTTGTTATTACTTGATTCTTAATCACTACATGCACTAGTTAACCTAATAAAACAAACAATGACTGCATGCCACTATAATTCTATAACTCAACTTTGATAATGCGTATTTTGTTATATGCCGCATATAAATTTACATAAGGCTTTCAATTTAGCTAAAGATCATACTCATGCATATTGCAAGGACTGGATATATTTACAAAAAAAGACACAAAGCACGCTCTCCATTTGAAATGGTCAGACCAGCCATGCTGGGCAGAATTTCTCTTTCTCTCTTATAACACATTGAGCTGCAATGCGCCAAAATGCACCCTACTTTAGTATTTTGCTCTGTCTAACGCGAGATGAGTTTACAAGTCAAGGGGAGAGTTTTGTATTCAATTTAACAATGTAACTAGTGTGACCATGTTATTAGAGCGGGTTCACATTTCACTACTTTTCACTAACTTAGTACGCATCTGATTGGTTAATCTGATATATCAAACGCATCTGATTGGTTAATCTGATATATCAAACGCATCTGATTGGTTAATCTGATATATCAAACGCATCTGATTGGTTAATCTGATATATCAAACGCATCTGATTGGTTAATCTGATATATCAAACGCATCTGATTGGTTAATAGTCCATTAATGGTAGCGGTAGTGGAATTCAGATTTCAATATCTCTAATATGGAAAGCGCCCAAAGTCTTTAATTTGATTATTCATTGACAAGACGCATTTTAGCATTTTCGTTGAACAAATTTACGTGGAGTTTCCAGCCGGTTTCTGACTTGGGTATTTCGATGCGAAATTGTTGACCATTGGGCAAATGTAGTGACAAGTTGGGAACATCGCAATCCAACTCCAAGACTAACTTAACCGTCTCTCCTTGCCTAACGCGTCCATTTAATTCAGGTTTGTCCTCGTATGATCCGTCTTTCCATTCTGTGCCATTTAGCCCGAGTCCCCATCCATATGTACCAGCATATGGATCATCTTGCAGTTGTACAACATCCCCTTTCCCAATACCAACAAACACGCAAAAATTATCTGTGAACATTTCCAATTTCAGTTTGAGACTGTGCGTTCCTTGTTGGTAAGTATTTCGACCAAGAACGTATCTAAACTCCGTTCCATCTGAATCATGAACGGCGACTCTGCCGTCTTCGTCAAGAGTAACTCCAGGGCTGTGTTCTTCGAATCTTTCAGGATTCATTCTTTGCTTCTTTGCGTTGTACACGTCGAGTTTGATAAAAGACGGCAAGACAACTTTAGATGTGTGTCACGAGAGAACAAGGCAAGCTTGGCTTCTGTATGCCGCAAATCTTTAAATATGTCTTGATTGGTTGATATTTGCATATAAATTGAAAATAGACCAGCAAAATGTTTGTTTTCTTTTTTCACTGTAGTTAAGCAAGGAAACGATAAACTCGTACCGAGGCAAATTCTTACGATTTGACTGATTATATTTACAATAAATAACCTGAGTCTATGGGCCTGAAGTTGACCATTGAGAACACTTCAACCCCGAACCTGGACTTATTTTCGACATAAAAGACAATTTAGGTCTTTACAAAAGGATTGGATTTCCAATCTAATTAAAATCCTCAGGGGTCGTGTTCCCCGTGTTTCTGGACTTCTATTCTAATCATTCTTCTCAGCGGTCCTGATAATGTTCGAGTTTGGCACGCCTGGTTTCCATGAGTGTCGTGAGACAGAATAAAATATTTGATTGTCGAATAATGTTCCTGCAGTCAGACTTTAATTTAGATAAGGTGGTAGCCTGCCGCAACTTCCCCACTATTGCTGAAACTATTTTTAAGATAGTTGGTATGTGGTTGCGGCAGAGCTAATTTGCTACAGGTGTCTCTCAACGTATTAATTAGAGAGTTTACGATGTACGACGCGGCCGGCTCAACGATGCTGTCTAAATTTCAGCTCAAGAATGAGCGCTAAGCAATTTGATTACTGTAATATATATTTGATGCTTTTTTGAAAAAGCCTTACAAACTGCTACTACGTTCGGCTAAAGCGATGCAATGTTTGCTGTAATTTCGACCTTGAGTAGCACCTCTTGGGTCGCATTAAGCTTTCACGTTGCTTGAAAGACGTGATAATGCTTAGTTTAACGTTGTGCTGAGCATGACAACGCGGTTGAGAATACCCCTGTGACCACAAATTATTCACAGTTTTTGTCTTGCATGACAAATTTCTTTGTTTTGAAAGCGCGTCGTCGAGCCGGCCGCGTCGTAGATCGTAAACTCCCTATTGATTAGCAACGCTACTGCAACCAACAAACATTTGCGCCAAACAATCTGGTGCCAAGCCATTCAAAGACTTATAAACCACGTAGTCTTAGCAATTCTACGCTGGGATTTCAGATTTTCCTATGCAAGTTTCTCGAAAAGATAATGGACATTTGCATCGTAGTTTGTTTAGCTCAGCACTCTGGCAGCAAACGTTTTTGTATTTTATCCGTCAGAGTACTGCCTGTGAGAAACTGTTGATATTAAAGGAAAATGATGTCATGTCTGCACCGGAAGTGCACATGTTTTGATTGACAGTTTAAGAATTTTGTATAAAGCATGCATTTTAATGCGAGGAAGGTAATCTTCTAGTTAAGCTCTTTTCGTGTTAAGCCCCGACCACGCCCAAACCGCACCCATTTTCGTCAGGGGCTTAACCAATCTCGTTCCCCGAGCCTGCGATCCTCAGGAAGGAACGCGAGGCTCTGGGATAATCCGTTTCAGGGAGGAATCTGATTGGCCGTTGAAATGGATGCGTAGTTCAATCTCAGCCAGAATTCCTGGCTTCCGGCAACGGATTATCCCAGAGCCTCGCGTTCCTTCCCGAGGATCGCAGGTTCGGGGAACGAGATTGGGGCTTAACTCGAAGAAAGAAACACAAGTTGGAAAGTTCCAACCTTGGGAAAGTTCTCGGCTTAAATCGCCTTAAATAAGCTGCAGCCTAAATGAGTCACGTACAACTCGCATAAACCTCTGAGCTTTATATTACAAATAAATTGATCTTTTACGCGAAATAAAGACTTGAAGTCAATTTATTCGTGATAAGCTCGTCAAAAACTGGGTCCAGTGGTCCAAAATATTCTGTTACTAATGAAAATTGACTGTTTTTACGAGTTGTACGTGACTCATTTAGGCTGCAGCTTATTTGAGGCAATTTTAAGCCGAGACGTATGATAACTATTTCCAGCTAGATTGTAGACGACTCAAATCATTGCTCTCTTTTACATGCCTTAAATTGTCTGGGCTTAACTTGAGAGTCGAATATTTTCAATAACTTCGAGTTAAGGCTCTCTTTTTTCTCGGGGCTTAACTCGAACTTTCCAAGTTGTGTTTCTTTCTTCGAGTTAAAACCTTGACGAAAATGGGTGTGGTTTGGGCGCGTGGTCGGGGCTTAACTCGAAGACTACCTACCTCGTTTTAAGTATAATGTAAATATAGTATAGGTTGAAGTTACGTTGTAAATAATACAAATTATAGGAAAACGAGCACGAAGTTACGAAAGTTTATAATACTACCACAGCTGTCCCAACCTACATAACAATAGTCGAAATAGGGGTGGAAAGGTGAACCAATCGTCTAATTCGCTTTAAGGCACCTGTACCGGAATCAACTTTGTTACATAGTTTTCAATGTGAACAATCCAAGACAAGTTCTCATCAATATGTACGCCAAGTGACTTTGTATGAGACACTTGCTTAACCGGAATGTCATTAATTGTTAGTGAAGGCATAGAATTAAAACTATTAACTCTTTGGCGAGAGCCAATTAGCATTCAGTTGTATTCTGGTTCAAAGTAGGCTAAGTCTGTTTGCTGACAACCATTCACTGACATTACTGAACAAGATCTTCATTAAAGTTGTGATTAATATATCATATATATTATTACTTGCGTAAATTAAGTGACTGTCATCTGCATATAGACGAGAAATAAAAGCGGCCCTAATATGGTTCCCTGAGGAACACCACACCGAAGTAAACGATTAGTCGAAAAATGACCATTGACAAAACATCTGCTTATGTTCACTAGCTGAGGTATGATCGAAACCAATTTTTCGTGACCCCACTAATATATATGCCATATGCATTTAGTTTGCTTAAGAGCATCTCGTGATCTACAGTGTCAAAAGGTTTCTTAAGATCTAGAAACATGACTGCATTTACGTTTCCATAATGAATATTATAAGCCCCATTCATTTGTAACCTCAAGAAGAGCAGTAACAGTAGAATGCAAATCAAGAAACTCTGACTGACAATTAGTTAATAGTCCCTACTCAGAAAGAAATAGCGACAACTGGTCACAAGTTATTCTTTCAAAAACCTTGGCCACTACAGGAATGATGGAAATTGGTCGATAGTTATCAGGATTTAGGACAATTACGCTTTTCATGTTTATGTATTGGTACGACCCTGGCACATTTCCACTCATTGGGGAATATGCCATGCAGTGATAATAGGGCGATTGAAGGTTGCTCAGAATTTGTGCGTCAATTTCTCCTGCAATATCCGTTTATATAGTTACGGATTTTTTTGAGGAATTCAAAGCTTTAATGATTCCAAGATTTATAAATGGCACAATTCTCGAATTTTTATCTGCTTAATTTTTAAGGACAAATATGTGATTTATACGTCGTCAAGCGGAAATCACATATTAAACTGAATGAAGTAATTTTAGGATTTTTGGGGGAAAACTAAAGAAATTCAGAAACTTTCATGAGAGCCTGTTTTAAACAAATACTTTTATTAAACATCAATATGAAATACTTTACTACCTATGATAACTAACACGATATTTTACTGGTATATAAATCTAAATATTTTGTCCATATATTTGTTATTACTTGATTCTTAATCACTACATGCACTAGTTAACCTAATAAAACAAACAATGACTGCATGCCACTATAATTCTATAACTCAACTTTGATAATGCGTACTTTGTTATACGCCGCATACAAATTTACATAAAGTCCTCAATTTAGCTAAAGTTCATAATCATATTGCAAGGACTGGATATATTTACAAAAAAGACACAAAGCACGCTTTCCATTTGAAATGGTCAGATCAACCATGCTGGGCAGAATTTCTCTCTCACTTATAACCCATTAAGCTGCAATGCGCCAAAATGCGCCCTACTTTAGTATTTTACTCTGTCTAATGCCAGATGAATTTACTCGTCAAGGGGAGAGTCTTGCATCCTATAACAAGTTATAATTTCAAGCAAGATCTGGCCCAAGTTTTCGGACGTCTGATCAAAATGGACCTCATGTTGATTTGATCTAAATTTTTCCGTCAAACAGTTTTGTATTCCATTTAACAATTGATGGATCTATAACCAGTCTGACAGTGTTATTAGAGAGATTCAGATTTGACAAGCGAAACAGTTTTTATTTGGAGGTGGAAGGTGCAAAAAATATTCCGGACCTAACATACTTTCCGACCTGATATTTTTAATATTTCCTGAATTGTTCACTGATGATATTTTCATCTTTCCTGAATTCAAAAATTTCTCGAAATTTTCCCAATTTTTTATATCAATTTTAAATCTCATTCGGTTTTTTTTTTTGTTTTTTTTGGGGGGGGGGGGCTTAGCCCTCTACTTTTAACTTTGGAGCCTATAAACCCCCTAGCACCATGTTCCGCCACTCATGGTGTATTTTACAAATTTAGATGAAGTGTTTAATTTGACTATATCTACTGTCGTATTGTTATTGAGTAGTTCTTGTGGGTAAGAAGTTAGGTTCACAAAGAAAGCTTCACATTGATACAACTACCTGAAAATACAAGACGAACGGTCTTCGCTCGAAACCTCGATGTTCTCCTTGTATTTTTCAGGTAGTTGTATCCCTACCAATCTGACACTTTCTTATTATTGCCACTACCTACACTGACAAAGATCGTTTAGGTTTACAAAGACAATAAAGTTTTTCATTTCACTATACATTGTCATCGATGATGCGTAGTTTTTCATTTGCATAAAACAAATCGACATTTAGTCTCCAGGTTTGTGACTTGGGTATTTCGATGTGAAATTGTTGACCAGTGGGCAAATGTAGTGACAGCTTGGCAGCATCGCAATCTAAGACTAACTCAACCGTGTCGCCTTGTTTAGTGAGATTTTTTAAAGCATTATCAATCGTACATGACCCGTCTTTGCATACTTGACCATACTGCCCGAGTATCCATCCATATGAACCAGGCCATGAATATGAATTGTTATTCGGTGGTACAACATCCGCTTTCACGATGCCAACAAACATCCAATAATTATCTTTAAACGACTCCAAGTTCATCTTAAGACGAACAATGCCTTGTTGGTAAATATTTTCTCCCAGAACATAACTATGTCCTTTCTTTGGACCATGAACTGCAACTGTCCCGCCTTCCTGGAGAGTAACTACATTGCTGCTGTGTTGATTGAATTTCTCACTAGGCACTTTTTCAGCGGGAACGATTTCATCGCTTAAACCGAGGTATTCCAGGAGATTATTAAAATTTTTTGCTTGGTCTTCGGCGACTTTCGGGAATGGCGCGGGATTCTCCGGTGTGGCAATTTTCTTCGCGCGCAGGTAATCTAGGATAACAAGGAAATACTGGGGATTGAAATCGAAAAATATGGCGCCATCTTGATCGCGCTCCAGACTGTCCTCCCAACGTCCACTGAACATTGAGGCGAGGAGCGAATTTTCTACTTGACAAAGATTAGGTTGGTTAGTTTGTGACCACCAACGTTGAGGTGTATGATATCGTTGTCGCTGACTTCGACGGCTTTCATTCTTTGCTTCTCTGCGTTGTAAGCGTCTAGTTCCGCCTTCATTTTGGCTCGCTCCCCTTCAATAATATCGTTGAATTCGTTCCTAAATCTCTTCACCAAGTCATCGAATTTTGTTAATAAATCTTCACCGCTCATTTTGTCGCGTTTTAACAGCACTGAGAATGATTTTGAGTTTGATAAATGACGCCAACACAACTTTAAATGTTCGTAGCGAGAGAACAAGGCAAGTTCGTATTCCTTGTAAAAGCAATCTATTCTGGGAAAATAATATTGCGAAATCTGCTTTCTTTTTTATTATGCAAATACTGACAAACATGATAAATGGTTCCTGTTTCATTATGACAACTATTATTAACTGCTGGATATTTTACGGACCTTTGACCTGAATTTGTGTCTAGTGATTCTAGTGGTATTCAGTGAATATCAGTGAAAGCTCGATTTACGCTACGAAAAATAACCCAGGTTCGATGTAACCTAACTTTAACCAATGTGAGGTTGTTGAAATGTGAAAAAAGCCTGTCTAGGGTTTCAGCAGGGTTAGTTTGAACCATATTCTAGAGGCTAGTTCAAACTAACCTGAGTCCAGTCTATGTTAAATTTCGTCGCGTAAATCGAGCTGAAATTGAAACTCAATGTATACAAATCTGTTTTGTGCACAGAATTCTCGAATTTTTATCTGGTTAAATTTCAAGCACAAATTATGTGATTTACGTTCGTCGAGCGGAAATCACATAAAGTTCAGGATTTTGGGGGAAAACGAAAGAAATTCAGAAACTTTTATGAGAGCCTGTTTTAAACAAATGCTTTTATTAAACATCAATATGAAATATTTTACTATCTATGAAAACTAACACGATATTTTACTGGTATATAAACCTAAATATTTTGTCCATATATTTGTTATTACTTGATTCTTAATCACTACATGCACTAGTTAACCTAATAAAACAAACAATGACTGCATCCCACTATAATTCTATAACTCAACTTTGATAATGCTCACTTTGTTATATGACGAATACAAATTTACATAAAGTCCTCAATTTAGCTAAAGTTCATAATCATATTGCAAGGACTTGGATATATTTACAAAAAAGACAAAAAACACGTTTCCATTTGAAATGGTCAGACCAGCCATGCTGGGCACAATTTCTCTCTCTTATAACCATTAATTAAGCTGCAATATGCCAAAATGCGCCCTACTTTAGTATTTTACTCTGTGTAACGCCAGATGAATTTACTCGTCAAGGGGAGAGTCTTGCATACTATAACGGGTTATAATTTCAAGCAAGATCTGGGCCAAGTTTTCGCACGTCTGATCAAAATGGACCTCGTGTTGATTTGATGTAAATTTTTCCGTCAGGCCAATCTCGGAAGCGAAAGTTTTGTATTCCATTTAATGGATCTAATCAGTCTGACAATGTTATTAGAGAAATTCAGATTTGACAAGCGAAACAGTTTTTATTTCGGGGTGGAGGGTGCAAAAAACATTCCGGACCTAACATACTTTCCTACCAGATATTTTTAATATTTCCTGAATTGTTCACTGATGATATTTTCATCTTTCCTGAATTTTTCCAATTTTTTATATTAAATTCAAAATTTTGAATCTCATCCGTTTTTTTTTTTGTTTTTTTTTGGGGGGGGTGGGTAGGGCTTAGCCCTCTACTTTTAATTTTGGAGGCCTATAAACCCCCTAGCACCATGTTCCGCTGTCCATGGTGCATTTTAGCAAATTTAGATGAAGTGTTTAATTTGACTATATCTACAGTCGTATTGTTAACGAGTAGTTCTTGTGGTAAGAAGTTAGGTTTATAAAGAAAGCTTCACATTGATAGGAATACAACTACCTGAAAATACAAGACGAAGGGCCTTCGCTCGAAACCTCGATGTTCTCCTTGTATTTTTCAGGTAGTTGTATCCCTATCCATCCAAGACTTTCTTATTATTGCCACTACCTACACTGGCAAAGATCGTTTAGGTTTACAAAGACAATAAAGTCTTTCATTTGACTATACATTGTCATCGATGATGCGTACTTTGTCATTTGCACCAAACAAATCCACATTCAGTCTCCAGGTTTGTGACTTGGGTATTTCGATGTGAAATTGTTGACCAGTGGGCAAATGTAGTGACAGCTTGGCAGCATCGCAATCCAAGACTAACTCAACCGTGTCGCCTTGTTTAGTGACATTTTTTAAAGCATTATCAATCGTATGTGACCCGTCTTTCCATACTATACCATGTTGCCCGAGTCCCCATCCATAAGAACCAGGCCATTTATATGAATTGTTATTCGGTGGTACAACATCCCCTTTTACTATTCCAACCAACATCCATTCATTATTTTTAAGCGACTCCACCTTCAACCTCAAACGAACAATGCCTTGTTGGTAAATATTTTCTCCCAGAACATAACTATGCCCATAATTTGGACCATGAGCTGCAACTGTCCCGCCTTCCTGAAGAGTAACTACATTGCTGCTGTGTTGATTGAATTTCTCGCTAGGCACTTTTTCAGCGGGCACAATTTCATCGCTTAAACCGAGGTATTCCAGAAGAGTATTAAAACTTTTTGCTTGCTCTTCGGGGACTTTCGGCAATGGCGTGGGATTCTCTGGTGTCGCAATTTTCTTTGTGCGCAGGTAATCCAATATAACAAGAAAATACTGGGGATTGAAATCGAAAAATATGGTACCATCTTGATCGCGCTCGAGACTGTCCTCCCAACGTCCACTGAACATTGAGGCGAGCACCGAACCTTCTACTTGACAAAGAGTAGATCTCTTGGTGGTTAATTTGTGACCACCAACGTTGAGGTGTATGATATCGTTGTCGCTGACTTCGACGGCTTTCATTCTTTGCTTCTCTGCGTTGTAAGCGTCTAGTTCCGCTTTCATTTTGGCTCGCTCCCCTTCAATAATATCGTTGAATTCGTTCCTGAATCGCTTTACCAAGTCATCGAATTTTGTTAATAAATCTTCACTGCTCATAGTGAATACACTGAGAATGATTTTGAGTTTGATAAATGACGCCAACTGAACACAACTTTAAATGTACGTAATGAGAGAACAAGGCAAGGTCGTATTCCTTGTAAAAGCAATCTATTCTGTGAAAATAATATTGCGAAATCTGCTTTGTCTTTTATTATGCAAATACTGACAAACATGATCATGGTTTCCTGTTTCATTATGACAACTATTATTAACTGCTGAATATTTTACGGACCTTTGACCTGAATTTGTGTCTAGTGATTCTAGTGGTATTCAGTGAATATCAGTGAAAGCTTGATTTACGCGGCGAAAAATAACCCGGGTTCGATGTAAGTTAACTTTAACCAATGTGAGGTTTTTGAAATGTAAAAAAAGCCTGTCTAGAGTTTCAGCAGAGTTAGTTTGAATCATATTCCAAAGGCTATAGTTCAAACTAAGCTGGGTCCAGTCTATGTTAAATTTCGTCGCGTAAATCGAGCTGAAATAAATCTCAATGTATACAAATCAATTTTTTGGGTGTAATTTTTGAAGAATTCAAAGCTTTAGGAATTTCAAGAATTAAAAATTGCCGAATTCTCGATTTTTTATCTGGTTAAATTTGAAGTACACATATGTGATTTACGTTGGTCGAGCGGAAATCACATTAAACTGAATGAAGTAATGTAAGGAATTTTGGGGAAAGTTAAAGAAATTCGGAAACATTTATGAGAGCCTGTTTTAAGCAAATACTTTTATTAAATATCAATATGAAATATTTTACTACCTATGAAAACTAACACGATATTTTACTGGCTATATAAATCTAAATATTTTGTGCATATATTTGTTATTACTTGATTCTTAATCACTACATGCACTAGTTAACCTAATAAAACAAACAATGACTGCATGCCACTATAATTCTATAACTCAACTTTGATAATGCGTACTTTGTTATATGCCCCATACAAATTTACATAAAGTCCTCAATTTAGCTAAAGTTCATAATCATATTGCAAGGACTGGATATATTTACAAAAAAGACACAAAGCACGCTTTCCATTTGAAATGGTCAGACCAGCCATGCTGGGCAGAATCTCTCTTATAACCCATTAAGCTGCAATGTGCCAAAATGCGCCCTACTTTAGTATTTTACTTTGTCTAACGCCAGATGAATTTACTCGTCAAGGGGAGAGTCTTGCATACTATAACGGGTTATAATTTCAAGCAATATCTGGGCCAAGTTTTCGGACGTTTGATCAAAATGGACCTCATGTTGATTTGATCGAAATTTTCCCGTCAGACCAATCTCAGAAGCGAAATTGTTTTATTCCATTTAACAATTTGATGGATCTAACCAGTCTAACAGTGTTATTAGAGAGATTCAGATTTCACTTTCACTATCACTACCTCTCACTGGCTTACTACGCATCTGATTGGTTAATCTGATATATCAAACGCATCTGATTGGTTAATTTGATATATGGTTAAACAAATCAGATACGTTTGACATATCAGTTTAACCAATCAGATGCGTTTGATATATCAGATTAATCTGATTTGATTTGATTTTTCAAATCTGAATCTCTCTAATATGGAAAGGCCTAACCTGAGTAGAGCCTGATACTCAGGTTAGGAAAGGCCCATAGTCTTTGATTTGATTATTCGTTTATAATACGTAGTCTGTCGTTTGGATTAAGCAAATTTACATGCAATCTCCAGGTTTGTGACTTGGGTATTTCGATGTGAAATTGTTGACCTGTGGACAAATGTAGTGACAGTTTGGCAGCATCGCAATCCAAGACTAACTTAACCGTGTCGCCTTGTTTAGTCTTATTTTTTAAAGCATTATCAATCGTAGGTGACCCGTCTTTCCATACTTGACCACGCTGCCCGCGTGCCCATCCATACGAACCAGGCCATCGACGTGATTTGTTATTCGGTGGTACAACACAGTTTCTCATAATGCCAACAAACATCCAAAAATGATCTTTAAACATCTCCAATTCCAATCTGAAACTGTGCGTCTTTTCTCGGTAAATATTTTGACCAAGAACGTATCTATGCTCTGCTTTATCTGGATCATGAACGGCGACTCTGCTGTGTTCCTCAAGAGTAACTCCAGGGCTGTGTTGATTGAATTTCTCACGGGGGATGATTTCATCACTCAACCTGAGGTACTCGACAAAATTTTCGAAATCGTCCAATTGATCTTTGGGGACTTTCGGCGGCAATGCGGGATTCTCTTTGGTGGCATATTTCTTGGCGCGCAGATAATTCACAATGGCAACAAAAAATTGTGGGTTATCATCGAATAACTCCGCGCCATCGTCGTCTCGTTTGTCACGATCTTCCGGCCATCTTCCACTGAACCTTGAAGCAAAAAACGAATCTTTTACTTGACAAAGAGTGGATCTTTTGCTGATTAATTTTTGTCCACCGACGTTGAGGTGTATGAAAACGTCGTTGGGAACTTCGCCAGCATCCATTCTTTGCTTCTCTGCGTCATACACGTCGAGTTTGATAAAAGACACCAACGCAACTTTAAATGTGTGTCACGAGAAAACAAGGCAAGCTGAACTTCTGTGTGCCGCAAATCTTTAAATATGTGTTGATTAGTTGATATTTACATATAAATTGAAAATAAACCTGCAAAATGACTGGTATGACGGTTTATTTTTTTTACTGTATTTGGGCAAGGAAACGAGAAACTCGTGGCGCAACTTTGAAATTTTTATATGTCACTTCCACAAAGCAATTTCATTGCTTTACACCAATTCGGAATTATACATGTTCTTTAAATACCAAATTAAAAGCAAATTTAGTCCCAAAAAACAAGTTTTCACTGAATTCGGGTGCATTGTTTTATTTTGGCACGCCCTAGCTTTTTGAAGTAAGATCATCAAATGTTTCTGCTGTGGCTATTGGAGCATGTTGCTTGGAAAATTTCAGCGAGGCAACTTATGAGCGAGCGAATTTACATCTGAGTTAATGATCCAAGTCCGTTATATGTGAAAAAAAACACACGGAAAATGAATGAAACACGCGCTAAATTATTGTAGGGAAATCGGATTAGGGTGGACCAATTTAGCATTAATTTTAAGATGATTCATTAGTAATTTTTCTGGAAACTGAGAATGTGCTGAAAGTTCCTAGATGTGAAGTTTATGAAACATGCCCATAGTAAAAACAGGGAAAATATTGGGGTCACCGAACTCGTTTCGAAAATATGACAAGTGCAGAACAATCGCAATTGCTCAACCGTTATTGAATTTTTTGACAAGGATCCTACTAAAAATATCTATCTAGTGATCATATACCAAAAACCCATTGTATTTTATAGGTGAATCAAAAACCTTTTACGCGTGCATTGTCGTAATGCAAAGATGTCTTTTTCTATTATGTACTATTTAAAACACGAGTAAGAATGTTTTATATCTCATAAAACACGACAACGAGTGTTTTGAATAGCATAAAATACGACTACAAAAGAATACTAATTAGGATGAACATATTATATAAAGAATACTAATGAAGATGAGATTTATCAGATATAAAGTCACTCCACGTGACATATTATGGCTGACATAATTTGCTACATGCAAGGTTTATGAATTATATAAATGAGTATTTTAAGAGTTGTACAAATGATTTCTCCTTTATTTGCTGATATGACATGTAAAATGTATAGAAGAACAATAATCTTAAAGAAATACAAGGGTTAAACATGTGAGAAAAAGTACACCATGGATTTTATGCTGATCGAGTCTTTATTGAATTATCTTGGCCTGAAAGTCTCAGAGACGGAGCAAAAGTCTATCAGTCGGCGTGTAAAAGCCATTGAAGCGAATTATTCAACTCTTCGATTGGTTCAAATAATTCTTCTATGTCAAAATAACGACTCTAGCTCGAAGGCGAAAGTTAACTATGGATACCATGTTTATTGGACTTTTATAAATAAAATAAATAACTTCATAAAAAAAATAACTTCTTTATATGAATGTATTATCTAGCCTTATTAAACCAATTTACCTCTGGCGTTGGCTTTGGGTGTGTCTGCAATGTTTAATGTTATTTTACATTTAGTACCAATTTCTGTCTTCATTCCATTAAAGATGAAGATATTAAAACCAAAATACGGGATTGAAAGACGCAATATGGGAAATGGGAAAGTTACCAGCGTTGATGACGAGTGGCCCCATACAAGCAAAGTGTGTGAGAGGTGTTCATACTAAAGAGGTGTCTGTATTAGAGAGGTGTCTGTATTAGAGAGGTGTCTGTATTAGAGAGGTGTCTGTATTAGAGAGGTGTCTGTATTAGAGAGGTGTCTGTATTAGAGAGGTGTCTGTATTAGAGAGGTGTCTGTATTAGAGAGGTGTCTGTAGTATAGAGATGTCCGTATTAAAGAGCTGCCCCTATTAGAGAGGTGTCTGTGTTAGGGAGGTGTCTGTGTTAGAGAGGTGTCTGTATTAGAGAGGTGTCTGTATTAGAGAGGTGTCTGTATTAGAGAGGTGTCTGTATTAGAGAGGTGTCTGTATTAGAGAGGTGTCTGTATTAGAGAGGTGTCTGTATTAGAGAGGTGTCTGTATTAGAGAGGTGTCTGTATTAGGGAGGTGTCTGTATTAGAGAGGTGTCTGTATTAGAGAGGTGTCTGTGTTAGAGAGGTGTTTGTATTAGAGAGGTGTCTGTAGTATAGAGATGTCCGTATTAAAGAGCTGCCCCTATTAGAGAGGTGTCTGTATTAGAGAGGTGTCTGTATTAGAGAGGTGTAATGTATTAGAGAGGTGTCTGTATTAGAGAGGTGTCTGTATTAGAGAGGTGTCTGTTTTAGAGAGGTGTCTGTTTTAGAGAGGTGTCTGTTTTAGAGAGGTGTCTATATTAGAGAGGCGTTTGTATTAGAGAAGTGTCTGTATTGGAGAGGTGTCTGTATTGGAGAGGTGTGTGTATTAGAGAGGTGTGTGTATTAGAGAGGTGTGTGTATTAGAGAGGTGTGTGTATTAGAGAGGTGTGTGTATTAGAGAGGTGTGTGTATTAGAGAGGTGTGTGTATTAGAGAGGTGTGTGTATTAGAGAGGTGTCTGTATTAGAGAATACAGAGGTGCCATACCTCTATTAGTTAAATAGTAAAATTAACAGTTTAAAAAGAGAAGCTTTTTCTCGATATATTTGTTATTACTTGATTTTTAAATACTACATGCACAAACTAATTTAATTAAACGAAGAAAGTGGGAAATAATGTTATTGTTTTTTACAAACCATCTTACCTAGATAATATTTTACCTATACCCCCCGTCTATAATGTATTTTACCAAATTTAAAGGAAGGGTTTAATTTGGAGGGTTTAATTTGACTATATCTACAGTCAGTAGTTCTTATGGTAAGAAGTTAGGTTCACAAAGAAAGCTTCACATTGATAGGAATACAACTACCCGGAAATACAAGACGAAGGGACTTCACTCAAAACGTTGATGTTCTCCTTGTATTCTTCAGGTAGTTGTATCCCTATCCAGGGCTCGAATTTTATCGCAGCAATTGCCGTAGAGGGAGAACAAAATGCCGTGGATCATTGCGGCAACGACGGCAATTTTTTGCCGTGTAGTCTGTGCATTTATACTACTTTGATACTTGAATTCAGATGTTGATCAAATCATGCGTAAATCACTATTTTAGTCTCAGTTTTCTTCGGAAAAAAAAACACTAAAGAAATACGTAGACATGTTTCTAGCTTGTCAAAAATCCAAAGTGACAATAAAATTAAAGTTTTATTACAGTAATTTGAAAAATGCCGTGGAAACTGCCAAAATTGCCGTAGACAGCTGTTATGTTCTACGGCAATTTTTAACGCCATTGCCGTCGATTGATTTCAGGGAAATTCGAGGCCTGTCCCTATCAATCCAAGACTTTCTTATTATTGCCACTACCTACACTGACAAAGATCGTTTAGGTTTACAAAGACAATAAAGTCTTTCATTTCACTATACATTGTCATGGATGATGCGCACTTTGTCATTTGCACAACCCAAATTTACATTCAGTCTCCAGGTTTGTGACTTGGGTATTTCGATGTGAAATTGTTGACCAGTGGGCAAATGTAGTGACAGCTTGGCAGCATCGCAATCCAAGACTAACTCAACCGTGTCGCCTTGTTTAGTGAGATTTTTTAAAGCATCATACGTAGGTGATCCGTCTTTCCATACTTGACCATACTGCCCGAGTACCCATCCATATGAATCAGGCCATTGATGTGAATTGTTATTCGGTGGTACAAGATACGCTTTCACTGTGCCGACAAACATCCACTCATTGACTTGAAACGACTCCAACTTCAACTTGAAGTGAACAATGCCTTGTTGGTAAACATTTTCTCCCAGAACATAACCCATATGTCCTCCATTTGGACCATGAACTGCAACTGTCCCGCCTTCCTGAAGAGTAACTACATTGATGCTGTGTGCATTGAATTTCTCACGGGAGAAGATTTCACCGCTCAACCCGAGGTACTGGATAAAACGTTGGAAATCTTTTATTTGATCTTCTCGTAACTGTGGGAACGATGGGGGATTGCCTGTAGTGGCATATTCCATGGCGCGCAGATAATTTATAATGGGAACAAAAAATTCTGGGTTGTAGTCCAAGAAGACAGCGCCATCGTGGTCGTGCTCGTGATTCCATCTTCCACTGAACATCGAGGCAAGTAACGAACCTTCTACTCGACATAGAGTAGATCTTTTAGTAGATAATCTTTGTCCACCAACGTTGAGGTGTATTATATCGTTAGGATTCATTTTTCGCTTCGTGTTGTCTCTAGCAGAGTCTTGCTTGTGATTGTGAAAGTATTTGATATATAAAATTTCCTAGATACAGTAAAATTTCCCGAATTTTCCTTGAAGTGACTTTCGTTTTTCCAGGAAAATTCCTGACGTTTTTTCGATGTTTTTCAGTATACGTTATAAAATGTATCTCTTGGGGACAAAAATGGCTCGAATTTGTTTAGTTAGTGGAATTAAAAATTATACTGGGCAATATTTTGATTATTGATACTTTAATCATGGATAATAAAATAAATTATTATCCATTATTATTTATTTTAACCATCTCCTACATCTATGATTTTGACATTGGATATGTTGAATTATGCGTTGTGAAAAACGTTTAGGTTGCTTTATAACCAATATTTAACCACCTTTTCAAATGACAGTCGTGATGGCCGAGTGGTTAAGGCGTTGGACTCGAAATCCAATGGGATTTTCCCGCGCAGGTTCAAATCCTGCTCACGACGTTTTTTACTTTCTTCTTGTTTTTCTTTTTTTCACAACTTAATTCTTCTTTATTTCATCTCCAGATACTTATATGATGGCGAAGAATGGAAGTCTACAAAAATTAAATAATGTAAAACGAAGGAATATTATAAATCGCGGATTGATAGACCTAACCTGCGAACGGGCAAACCTATATCACTACTCTAGTGGTTTATATATAGTTCAGTGATTTTACCATGGCAACCAATCAAATTCTGAAAAGCCCGGTGGGGAATCCTAGCAAGATGTCGAATTCTTCACAATATTTGTTTTGCGTTTGTAGAATTGATATTTTTTGGGCAAGAACGGCTTAGAACAACGATGAATTTGTACGAGGAACACTATTCTATTATACTCTAGTGGCTAAAGCATGTTTAATTACATTTCGAAATGCTTTTCCCGAATAACGAAGCGAGAATCGCGGTGAGTTTATTAATAGCGTTGTATTTATTTTCTTGTGTTCTTGTCTGAAAATTGGACCGTAATTTGTGACATCTGTGTCTTTGTATTCTGTTGTTGTTGATGGGTTTATTTGGTGGGCGACAGGCTAGTAAATGGTTGTCAATTTAAAGCTTTTACTACAAATGATGGCCAGAACTGGCATTATTTTTGTCGGTCTGATACAACTAGATTTCTATACAAGATTCTATACAAGATTTTGTTAATATTTGTGTTGCTTTTTTAGAGAGATAAAGCTGCTTATGTTAGGCGTGGATAATGCCGGGAAATCAACCATTATTAATGATTTGAAAGGAGGTAATGTAACTAGAATTGTATGGCTAAATATATACCCATTCGAGATGTACAAATCCGATCCAAAATTGACAATTGATATAATAGTTGTAACTCCATATGTCTTTTATCTGAAATGATAACATGCAGGAGAAACCTGAAGCCAAAGCCACTTCACGCTAACACAGAGTAGAGACATACAGAGACGTAACTGACCGTCAAAAACACTGCGGAAGACTGCGCGTGCCAGCAAGTTTAACCCATTAAGCACCAGCGCTCACCCCTTGACCAGTAAAATTGTCTGGCGTTAGACAGAGTAAAATACTAAAGTAGCGTGCATCAGGGTGCAATGCGACTCAATGGGTTAACTAGACACATGGGCAGATAGGCCAGTTAACCCATTAAGCGCCAGCGCTCTCCCCTTGACGAGTAAAATCGTCTGGCGTTACACAGAGTAAAATACTAAAGTAGGGTGCATCAGGGTGCAATGCGACTCAATGGGTTAACTAGACACACAGGCAGATAGGCCAGTTAACCCATTAAGCGCCAGCGCTCTCCCCTTGACCAGTAAAATCGTCTGGCGTTACACGGAGTAAAATACTAAAGTAGCGTGCATCAGGGTGCAATGCGACTCAATGGGTTAACTAGACACACAGGCAGATAGGCCAGTTAACCCATTAAGCGCCAGCGCTCTCCCCTTGACCAGTAAAATCGTCTGGCGTTACACAGAGTAAAATACTAAAGTAGGGTGCATCAGGGTGCAATGCGACTCAATGGGTTAAAGTGAGTCGTCATCAGGTCGTCTTCCAATCAGATGCATGCATCTAGTAACTTGCCGAGCATGTGCATGAAAAACGTGGGTACACTAGTTACGTCTCTGTATGTCTCTACTCTGTGACGCTAACGCCAGCGTGCTGACGTATGTGTGCTGATTTGTGATAGATGTGCCGGATACCGGTATCCAATATTCGGTAAAATTTAGACATCCGGCACTATCCAGTATAAATTTGCCAGATATTTATCGGGCAGTACTGTAAGATATTTTCTTACAACCATGAAACGGAATTGACTCATGTATTACAATGCAACAGTTGGACTCGAATCATGAAGAGAACATTGATATTTTGTAAACAGTGTAAAACTTTCCGCCGTCAAAATGGGGACATTTAGTGACAAAGACGTTTAAATTTTAAAACTTGTTTATGTAATGCTTAAAAGTTCTTGTTATAATTCACAAATAGAATATTTTTTTAAAGAGCGCTGCCCCCGATTGAACGCCCCCGCCCCCGAATGAGCACCGTCATCTGAAGCTCTGAGAATTTAAACAGCGCCGCGGCGCTCAAACGAGTAAATACGGTACTTGAAATTTCAATCTTTGAAAAAATAAATTCCATATGACTTTACCTGACTTCTTGAATTCAGTTTTCTATTTAAATTGACATTTGGTTTCAATTCAGATAATTCGGTCCATGTCCAAACAGCTCAATTGTTGCCGAATGAATGCAACAATTTGCGGACTCGTTTATGAGCCACTCTCGCGTTACTCCTTGATAAATAGATTTTATTGCCATCCCAAAAATATGGGTTGAGTATCTTTATTGTAAGGTTGAATGTACACAATGTTTTGCTCCAAGACATAAGTTGAATAGAATGTTGTTTTTTTGTTCTGTTTAGAAGCAAAAGAGCCAACAATTCCAACTATAGGATTCTCCAGTGCAGAGTTTAAGCTGTTAAATTTTAAAGTGACGGCGTACGATGTCGGTGGGGGTCCTCGGATCCGAGGAATATGGAAGGATTACTACGCCGAGGTAGTTAACATTAAACCTATTTTAATCTTTTGATTCTCTACACGATCGGCTGACGCACAGGATCTTAACCCATTGAGTCACATTCTGCCCTGATGCGCCCTACTTTATTATTTTACTCTACTGTCTAATGCCAGACGATTTTACTCGTCAAGGGGAGAGTGCTGGTGCTTAATTAAAGGGTTAACTGGCCTATCTGCTCATGTGCTTACTGCTTAGGATTTAATATATTAGGAGTGTTTCTGAATTTCAGGGTGTGTTGGCCCAAGGCAGATCTAGCCTCATCTGCAAGAAGGGGTACAGGTTTTCCATGGGGTGGTGCATGAGGGAGCCTTACTGCCCACTCTCCTCTGCAGTCTGCAACGCTACCATCCCAACATCACCATTATTGGAGATGGTCGAATCTGCATGTTCACCGTTCTGTTGCATTTTATATTATCTCTTGTTTATAAAGTTTCTATCAGCTTTTTATCACATATGCATGACTGGACAGTTGCTGTAGCACTGTACAGTAAATTTGCTTGTTAAAGTTTCTCTGAGTGTATATCCACACCGGGCGAGCTTGAAAAATATGCCTGTCCACGGTGGGAATCGAACCTACGACCTTTGGAATACTAGATGAATGCAGAGCATTGGGCTAGTATTCCAAAGGTCGTAGGTTTGATTCCAGGGTTTGAGATTAGATTTTTTTGTAGGTATCCATCATGGATACCAGCATTTCTATGTTGGTATCCAAAGTCAACATGTGGTATCCAACTTTGACACTGTATGTGGATGGTCCAGTAAATTAAAAAAAGTTATGTGACACCACCCGTTCACCTGATATTCAGAATCAAGTTGTTGAATCAAGATATTGAAGATAATTGTTTAAGGTGGCTCGATATAGTTATCACGAAAACCCTGCTCAAGAATCGCGAACTCAAAACCGGGTGACCATTTTTACGCGCAGGTCGCGGAAACTGATTAACAAAATGACAGAACTTCCAAAATGACCTGACGTAAGCAGCTGCTCGCGCCATCTCACGTCATTTCGCGTGTTCTATATAGCGTTTTATGTCAATTGCTGACGTCATTAGAATTTTCCATTTTAGAAAAACAATGCGCTATATCTCTTCATTTTGTCTGGTGACCTATGTTCAAATTTTGCATGCTGTATTGCACCGCTAAAAACTTTCATTATACAAAAAATAAAAAAATTCTGTAATGCCAAAAAAATTTTACCGAAGAATATGACATTTTCGCATTTTCCAAAAAAATGGCATTACAGAATTTTTTTATATTTTGCTAATTGTTAGCTTTTCGTCCAAGTGCAATAATGCAAGAAAAAAAATTGGGGGTCACCATGCTTCTTTTCCAATTATACGAGACGATAGGCTATTTTGGAGTGAATTTCGTACACGTATGTCGTCATAGCAACGAACTATATGTTACTAAAACTAATATAATTTGAAAGTAGAGATATCGAAATATATAAAAAACCCAATATCTGCTGAATATATTCTAAAAATGCATATTTTGAACATTTCAAAGTGTTGAACACCTGAATTTTTGAAAACTGTATCGAGCCACCTTAAGACGTTCGCCAACTCCCGAATGACATCCCATATTGACGCTAGCCCCATCTGCTCCATATCCGACAGCCTTCTTGTATAGATCTTCTTCGCGGACACACCACCAAAATCCTTTACGGTTTCTTCAATTACTTTCGTCATATTCTCGGCATTTGCTCGTTCAAGATTACGCAGAGCCAAGAATCGATTACTTATCTTTCCTTTATTACAATGCCTTACATACAAGATCTCGGCTTCGCAAACAGACGTGTCCGTAGTACCATCTGTCAGGATACTGTAAAAAGGAGTAGTTGACAATTCCGAAGCTAGTTTAAGACGCTCTGCCTCGGCTATAAAAGCTGTAAACTTTCGCCCAGCTCGATCATTTCTGTAAGTCTCGCCAAGTTTTATGTTGTGCGTTGTTTCCTGAAGATCTAGGGCCCACTCGTAGTCCGAATACGGTCTCCCGTTCTTTGCTAAAGAGTGTGAAACTCGAAACATCACAGTCACGCATTTTCTCGAACTCCTTTTCGTGCAGTACTCGTAGTGCTCTTTCAGCAGGATTTGTGCCCGGTTCGGCACTAAGAGCTTTAACATTTGCAGCACATTTAACATGCCCGCTACTCGTGTTGTGCTTTCGAAGTGATTTGATGTGGAAATTATCACATCCTTTAACAAACGCACTTGATTTATCTGCATGTTTATTCTTCCTGCAAACATCGCAAAACATTTTTTTGTTGACTAACCTCACCCAAGGAAATTCTTTTTGCCACAATGGATTGAACTTGCGCTTTTGTTTCGCATTTGACCTTTCGCTTTGATCGATATTAATAGCATCATTTCGTTGATTGCCTTGATCCGTAGGCAGTATCGAGGTCGAGGATGTAGTTGACCCGGTAAACTCTTGAACTTCCCCAGAAGCTGAAGGATTGTCGCCTTTGTCGGTCGGATTGCGAACAACAAATTTCCACATCATTTAATTTAATACTTTTACTACATTTTGGAAAAACTACAGTATAAAACCTTTGGGTAAAAAAGCAACAAACACTGAAACAGGAGGCCGCACAATTTGTAAATAATATGACCATATAAGGATTTCTGGATGGATGTTGACAATTATAGCCTGACACACGTGCCTATGTGTATATACAACCTTAATCCTACTTTTAATTTTTACCGTTTCGAAATTCGTAAATTATGATAAACAAATGCTTGAATGTTCTCGGTTTCTTTTGGTATATACAATACTTTACTTTATATATTTTGTATTCTTTAACTAATACAGTAATAGCCATATTTTGGTATTTCATCAACAATTTACTTAGTATCCAGCTAGGATACCAAGGTTATGACATTTGGTATCCAAAACTGAAATCTGGTATCGTCAGGATACTAGGATACTGCAAATCTCGAACCCTGTTTGATTCCCACCGTGGCCGGGCATATTTTTCAAGCTCGCCCGGTGTGGATATATACTCAGAGTAACATCACAAGCATCATATTCACCTGAGTACACAACACCAACACAGAAAAAATCTCAACATGTTTACATATTTAACCATGATATTGAACTAAAGCATTCTGAGTATTTTCTTGTGAGCTCACAATAATTTATTTTGTTTCAAGAAATCGACACACGCTAACAGTAGAAGTTCTGCCAATTGCTATTCGAAAAGCACTGGAAATGTATGGTCAAGCAGATTTTTTAGGGTAGCGCTGGACTTCTCTAGGGGGATTGCTAGACACCACTAGGGGGGGTGTGCACCCCACTGCATCTTCATGATAGATCAAATCGAGCGGACTAATTAAGCTGCATTGCACCTGATGTGCTCTACTTTATCATTTTACTCTCTCTAACGCCAGACAATTTTACTTTTGAAGAGCAAGTGCAGTCAGTCAATGTCAATGAGTTAACTGAAGCTTTATAATATTCCAGATATATGGTGTGGTGTATGTCATAGATGCCAGCGACCGTGAAAGGATTGCTGACTCGAGGACTGTTCTACGTGAAGCTTTTTCCGATTCAAGACTCGCAGGAAAACCTTTTGTTGTGTAAGTACCACATTCGTCTCTCTGTACCGCATACAATTTGAAGTTTGCTTTGAATTTTAGGTTAACCTTGCGTTAAGCCGATCGACTTTCGAACAACCAACCCCTAGTACTGACGTATTGTCGATTTCAAGTCACTTTTCAACGTGCAGTTCCCAAGTTTGTTGCAAACTTGCCAATTACGTTTCCAAGTTCGAAAATTGGGCGTGAACTTCACAACAAAGTTTGCAAGTACATTTCAATATTTGAACTATAATTGTAAACAAATGTTCATAGTTCAAGTTGAAATTAACATTTCATTGGATTTCAAGTTATTGCTCTAGTGGGCTACCAAGAAGGTATGTATTTTATTGAATTGAACAGAATGAGGTTCGAACAGTGAGATGTACTTAGTCTTACAAAAGTCTAAGTAACTTAGTCTTGCGAAGTTTGTGCCCAATTTCCAAACATGGAAACGTAGTTGGCAAGTTCGCAACAAACTTAATTGAGAACCACGCATTGAAAAGTGACTTGAAATTGACAATAAGTAAGTATCACTCAGAGCCTGTTCATATAATGAGCCAGGTTTATATCCCACCTAAGAGCTCAACAACTGGCATCTGTAACATGGCTAAATTTTGAGGAGAGGTGCACACCTCCCTACCCTGGATTCCAGAGCCTTCGACAGTAAATAATAAATTGAAATGTCGCGAAGGCTCTGGTTCAACGGGGCGATTCTTTGATTAAGCCGCGCCAATCACAAAACAGAATTAGTGGTTTTAGTACAGATTCTGTACTAAAACAACCACTAATTCTGTTTTGTGATTGGCGCGGCTTAATCAAAGAATCGCCCCGTTGAACCAGAGCCTTCGCGACATTTCAATTTATTATTTACTGTCGAAGGCTCTGGAATCCAGGGTAACACCTCCCAGGCTGTGATCGTTTTGCACCTCCCCTGAAAAATCATGCACACTCCCCTTGGGAAAATTTCAACAATAGATCAAAGTGAAAATTTACCATTTTTTGATTGGTTACACTTCCAACACAGAAAAAATCATGGTTACACTTCGTAAGAACATTTTTTTGTCAAATTGATAGCCATTCGTCTCTGTGTCAACTATACCCCTTTAATGTGATGTTTTGAAACAAACTTTGTAATTGTAATGAAGGGCACAATTGGATGAGTTGTACAGCAGCGATGTTTTGCTAATTTTAGAAGTGGGGGGACGGTCTTGAAAATCAAATGGGTGTGGTCACTCGATTGGGTGTGGCCTCATGCACAGTCATAGTGAACAAGTACATACGCATTAGCTTGATCTTTGAAGTGGATTTAGTATAACATGTACCTAAAAAACACCTAGCTTGCATGTGGTAGATGTCAAAAAGCAAATAAAACCACGCTGACTTTCGAATTTCGATGATGCAATTAGCGCTATGCGAGTAACTCGGCAAACAGGCAACTTTGCAAGTTGAATATGACGTGACGTTTTCGCGAGTAACTAAATAAGCTTAGATAATAGATTTCCTCGAATTTTTCCCATTCAATCATGTTAATATTCTTATTGAATCATTTTATGTCCCCATTGATCATTTTAATGTTCATTTGAATGTTTAATTTCGCGATTGCGCGAGAGACGTTTTCCGCGCTTATGACTGGTAAGTACTTATCTGAGTGGACGTCAATTATCAGACTCTCGTATTTTTGTGCTGGTCTGTTAGAATTTTATGCAAGTATATCAAATTTCAGGGAGATTAAAATAGTGAAACAATTACGTTCTGAAATATGTCTACGTAGGACGCTGAGCAATTATTGCCAAATATAACACGTATATAGAACAAGTGATGCCAAAATTATTTGGATGGTGTCAAACGGTATTCACTGAACTTTACTCATATTTAATCCCCGCCAGCGGGAACGGCGTTCCCCCACGTTTGATTTTGGCAGGGGGGACGCCGTTCCCCTTGTAAAAAAGGTGGGGGGACGGCGTTCCCCCGCGTTCCCCCTGGAAAACATCACTGTTGTACAGTCATAATTCATTAAATACACTTGTCTCGTACATATGGCTACATGCATATGTCACGTTCTTGACTTTGGCCCATTCTAAGCCCTAACTTTCCATGGGGGTTGTGCTGCTGCACCTCCCCTAAATTTTTTTTCCACCTCCCTCACTATTTCCACCAAAATCCGGCCTTGCTCTGTAGCTCAGTTGGTTAGAGCGCTGCACCAGAGTCGCAGGGCTGCAGGTTCAATTCCTGACATAGGGCCTTACTCCTTAGTTGCATTTTTCCTGGTTGGATGTAATAAATTTTCACTTGATAATTTCCATCTTGATAATTTCCACAAGATCCTTCAATTGTACCTAAAAAAATTGAGCTTGGTTAGGTCTACATATAAAATTCAAAATTCAATTCACATTATTAAAACGCTTTAATATTGTCTGTTTATATTGTAGTGTTTATTTTTTGTTAATGCATTTTCCATCCCTGGTGAAATTTTACGTGTGTAGAACATAAACGTAAAACATTGTGATGCATGCAGAATATCTAACTGCGGTATTTCACATGCATGTAGGTTTGCAAACAAGCAGGATATTGATGGCGCATTATCAGAAGAAGATATAGAGCTTCAATTTGAACTGGAACAGTTAGCTATGAAATGTGGAAGTCGTTATAAAGTCGTGAGTATCAATTTTGCAATGTTAACATTCTCTTTGTATAGCGAAATGATCCAGTGTTACTACAGGAGGAAATTTAAACTATACTAACTTTATTTACTGGATAGCACTGTTTTCCCCGGAGGTCCACTAAGGATTATCTTTTATTGATTCAGTGAACAAGAGGAAACCTAAACTAAAGTAACTTTATTTCTACTGGATAGCTGTTTCAGTTCTAAACTGTTCTCCATAGAGGTCCAGTAGGGATCATCTCTTATTTATCCAGTGCTATTACAGGAGGAAACCTAAACAAAACTAACTTTATTTATACTGGATAGCTTTATCAGTTCTAAACTGTTTTTCCTAGAGGTCCAGTAACGATCATTTCTTATTGATCCAGTGTTACTACAGGAGGAAACCTAAACTAAACTAACTTTATTTATACTGAATAGCTCTATCAGTTCTAAACTGTTCTTCTTAGCGGTCCAGTAAGGATCATCTCTTATTGATCCAGTGTTACTACAGGAGGAAACCTAAACTAAACTAACTTTATTTATACTGGATAGCGTTATCAGTTTTAAACTGTTCTCCCTAGAGGTCCAGTAAGGATCATCTCTTATTGATCCAGTGTTACTACAGGAGGAAACCTAAACTAAACTAACTTTATTTATACTGGATAGCGTTATCAGTTTTAAACTGTTTTCCATAGAGGTCCAGTAAGGATCATCTCTTATTGATCCAGTGTTACTACAGGAGGAAACCTAAACTAAACTAACTTTATCTATACTGGATAGCGTTATCAGTTCTAAACTGTTCTTCCTAGAGGTCCAGTAAGGATCATCTTTTATTGATCCAGTGTTACTACAGGAGGAAACCTAAACTAAACTAACTTTATTTATACTGGATAGCGTTATCAGTTTTAAACTGATCTCTCTAGAGGTCCAGTGTAAGGATCATGTCTTTAACAGCAGTACTGGATAGCTAGCTCTATCAGTTCTAAACTGTTCTCCCTATCATTCGTTTCTCTTTTCATTCAAGTTTCAATGTACAGCATTACTAAATGGTGGGCGAAAAGTTGACAGTCAGCTAAAGAAAGGTTTGTATAGCATGTCCAAATTTTTAACAACAATCTAAATTTCTAGCTTGAACATGGTCGAAAGATTAATCACAAATTCGAGACGTTTTTAGTACCGAACTCGCGTTGCCGTTAACACACACGCATGCATGCAGCGACGAATCCAACAGGAAATAAATCATCTCGGCTTTGGACAGTATCCAGAAACTTTCAATCCGGAAACAGTAGAAATTTTGTATTTGGAAAGACTTCAATTTGAAACAATTCAATGCGCAAATAATTACGTCCACCAGTCCGCCACTTTTTCTAGGGGCTATCCTACTGTAAGAGCTCTCGGCTAGCCTACTGTACGAGCTCTCATCTTTTATTTACAACGCCATGTTTTTTAATTAATATTTTTAAGGTTTAAGTTGGTTGTTGCAAACGATGAATGAAGACTTCCCCACGTTACAGGAGAGAGTGCTGAAAGAGATGGAAATACAGGTATTGACAGCTTATTGTAGAATACTACCTACTGTATAATGGACCACCACGTTTGAGATATCTTTTTCAGGTAGTTCAGACACAAACCATGACAGCTTATTGTAGAATACTACCTACACTGGACCACCACGTTTGAGATATCTTTTTCAGGTAGTTCAGACACAAACCACGACAGCTTATTGTAGAATACTACCTACACTGGACCACCACGTTTGAGATATCTTTTTCAGGTAGTTCAGACACAAACCACGACAGCTTATTGTAGAATACTACCTACACTGGACCACCACGTTTGAGATATCGTTTTCATGTAGTTCAGACACAAACCACGACAGCTTATTGTAGAATACTACCTACACTGGACCACGACGTTTGAGATATCTTTTTCAGGTAGTTCAAACGCAAACCACGGCAGCTTATTGTAGAATACTACCTACACTGGACCACCACGTTTGAGATATCTTTTTCATGTAGTTCAGACACAAACCACGACAGCTTATTGTAGAATACTACCTACACTGGACCACCACGTTTGAGATATCTTTTTCATGTAGTTCAGACACAAACCACGACAGCTTATTGTAGAATACTACCTACACTGGACCACGACGTTTGAGATATCTTTTTCAGGTAGTTCAAACGCAAACCACGGCAGCTTATTGTAGAATACTACCTACACTGGACCACCACGTTTGAGATATCTTTTTCAGGTAGTTCAGACACAAATCACGGCAGTTTATTGTAGAATACTACCTACACTGGACCACCACGTTTGAGATATATTTTTCAGGCAGTTCAGACACAAACCACGACAGCTTATTGTAGAATACTACCTACACTGGACCACCACGTTTAAGATATCTTTTTTAAGTAGTTCAGACACAAACTACGACAGCTTATTGGAGAATACTACCTACACTGGACCACCACGTTTGAGATATCTTTTTCAGGTAGTTCAGACACAAACCACGACAGCTCATTGTAGAATACTACCTACACTGGACCACCACGTTTGAGATATCTTTTTCAGGTAGTTCAGACACAAACCACGGCAGCTTATTGTAGAATACTACCTACACTGGACCACCACGTTTGAGATATCTTTTTCAGGTAGTTCAGACACAAACCACGACAGCTTATTGTAGAATACTACCTACACTGGACCACCGCGTTTGAGATATCTTTTTCAGGTAGTTCAGACACAAACCACGGCAGCTTATTGTAGAATACTACCTACACTGGACCACCAGGTTTGAGATATCTTTTTCAGGTAGTTCAGACACAAACCACGGCAGCTTATTGTAGAATACTACCTACACTGGACCACCACGTTTGAGATATCTTTTTCAGGTAGTTCAGACACAAACCACGACAGCTTATTGTAGAATACTACCTACACTGGATCACCACGTTTGAGATATCTTTTTCAGGTAGTTCAGACACAAACCACGGCAGCTTATTGTAGAATACAGTACTACCTACACTGGACCACCACGTTTGAGATATCTTTTTCATGTAGTTCAGACACAAACCACGACAGCTTATTGTAGAATACTACCTACACTGGACCACCACGTTTGAGATATCTTTTTCAGGTAGTTCAGACACAAACCACGGCAGCTTATTGTAGAATACAGTACTACCTACACTGGACCACCACGTTTGAGATATCTTTTTCATGTAGTTCAGACACAAACCACGACAGCTTATTGTAGAATACTACCTACACTGGACCACCACGTTTGAGATATCTTTTTCAGGTAGTTCAGACACAAACCACGGCAGCTTATTGTAGAATGCTACCTACACTGGACCACCAAGTTTGAGATATCTTTTTCAGGTAGTTCAGACATAAACCACGACAGCTTATTGTAGAATACTACCTACACTGGACCACCACGTTTGAGATATCTTTTTCAGGTAGTTCAGACACAAACCACGGCAGCTTATTGTAGAATACTACCTACACTGGACCACCACGTTTGAGATATCTTTTTCAGGTAGTTCAGACACAAAACACGACAGCTTATTGTAGAATACTACCTACACTGGACCACCACGTTTGAGATATCTTTTTCAGGTAGTTCAGACACAAACCACGGCAGCTTATTGTAGAATACAGTACTACCTACACTGGACCACCACGTTTGAGATATCTTTTTCAGGCAGTTTAGACACAAACCACGGCAGCTTATTGTAGAATAGGCCTACTACCTACACTAGATTACCACGTTTGAGATATCTTTTTCAGGTAGTTCAGGGTTTGACCCAAATTGATTCCATGATCGTATATTTGTATTTTAGAAAGAGGCAGACAAAAAGGAAAGAGCAGAACGCATGGAGAGAGTGAGAAAGAATCGAGAGGAAAGGTTTGTGGGACATATCTCTTTTATTATACGGTTTATAATGTATGTTTGTTCGACATCAGAATGATCGTGTTCAAATAATTTTTTGCGAGAATCGGCGTAGAAATGAAAAATATCTTACCATAAAAATTAACCTAAATAAAATTATTCGTTCAAGAAATGAAATTGATCGTGTTAAAACCCAAGTATCGTGCTCAAAATTAAAATGATTGTGCTCAAGATCAGAATGAGCGTGCTCAAATTCAGAATGATCGTGCTCAAAATCAGAATGATCTTCCTCAAAATCAGAATGATCGCGTGCTCAAAATCAGAATATCGTGCTTAAAATCAACAAATGATCGTGCGCAAATTCAATATGATTGTGCTCAAAATCAGTATATCGTTCTCAAAATCATAATGATTGTGCCCGACCTTGTCGCCTTTTAATACATGCGTAAACTTTCTTAACTAGAGAAGATTTTTTTGTATGTTCAGTTACGTAACACGCGTTCAAAACTATAATAGACAGATTTAGATCGAGGACGCGGACGTCAAAGACGACGCGAAAATGGCGTCAAAATGGCGTGGCATATTCGTACATGGCACAACACGCCATTTTCACGACGTCTAATGAGTATAATATCCCTTGGCAACAATTATGACTACATAGAAAAATAAATCTTTTAGTATTTTATCTGTAAAATAATGCTAAAGTTTTGGTATATTCATGCTGTAAATATGGCGTCACTTTTAAAGCATCAATATGGTAATTGTAATCGACAATTTAATTTTTACTATAGTCTAATACTATTATTTTATGTTTCCCAACCGGGAAATACCTTTAAAAAGTAGCTAACTGTATAAACTATAGAGAACAAAGCTAAAGCATAGCAATCGTGAGAGGAAACGCCAAAACGATTTTCGATTTTGAACACTTTATCGCAAATGCACGACAAAAAAGAAATTGCCTCTTAATAATTAAGTACATAAATCCTATATTTTAAGATTTCTAAGAAGATTATTAAAAAAACCCCCATCATTTGTGTAAACTTCAATAGAGAACATGCGGCAGGTGCATTTGGATTTTGAATGCATTCATGCATTAATTGTTTCGAGACGAAAGGAGATTTTTTAGTGAACTCTACAAAATGGCTGTTCCAAATATATTCGTTGGCTTCAACACCATGTACTGGTCTCTGTATGCTGTGTGTATAGCTGGAGCGATATCACAAATGGTACTGTTAATATGCTTGATCAGAAATCCTCTAAAATGCTTTCGGAACTCGTCGACTTACTTGGTTGCGAATTTGGCCGTGTGCGATCTCGCCGTTGTATTGGAAATGATTTTTGGTATGTTCAACTCATTAAATCTATACGTCCGTTCGCTCTCCCACACATCGTTCTATGCGTCGATTTTGACAATATTATCAATAGCTGTTGACCGTTATGTTATGGTGGCATACCCAATCAAACATCGTTTGTTGGTGAGCGGCAAAAAAGCCGGTATATGGATCGTGTTTATTTGGATCGCTAGCGTCGCAAGCCCGTTTTATCATATCCTAACTGGTACATCTAATGGAATCAGCGAATTTAAGTACGGACTTTTAGCTACGGTTATCGTGTCGACGGCGTTTTTGTATGTTCTCACATGCGTATCTTTGAAAAGACAGGCGAAAAGTTTAGCAAATAAGGGAGAGAAGATGCATGCTGATAAGATTCGAGTAGCTAATGAAGAACGCTTCTTAAAGACTGTGATAATTGTCGCCGTTATTGCTGTCGCTAGTCTGACTCCCGCTACGATTTATGGTCAGGTCGAGCAGCCTGGTTTGGACGCGAAAATGGAAAGCAATGCTCTGTACTGTTTCTTAATGACACTGCTGACTCTAAATTTTGCCATCAATCCTGTGATTTATTTTCTCCGTTTGAAAAATTACCGAAAGACACTATTTATCGTATTCTGTTGCCGAAAGTAACGATCTATAGGGGAGACAAATATTTTACTCTCTGGAATCACGCAGGGGAATATTGAAGTTTTTCGCCAGTGATCAAGTAAATCAACACTCGTACAGTAACTGTGTGATGCTAACAAATTGTTAAACTGAGTATTATTATTATTATTATTATTATTATTATTAACAACTTTATTGGCATGACCTGTACAGGTATTGCTAAAGTATTAAGTAGAAGTGCTATTAGGAGCATTGACTTTCTTATAACAAATGAACAAGAACCAATGAACAAATGTTATGACTACTAAGAACAAATGTTATGACTACTGTGTAGTATATTAAAGTTTCTTAAAAGTATATAATAATACATAGTATAAACAAAAGAATATATATATATTATAGTAATTAAGGAGTATGCCTAGGTTTAAAGCATCCGTCTCTAAGGCAAAAACATTTTGTAATAAAGCTAGAAAATAGCTCAATTATAAGTAAGTCATCACATGACATCACATGCGTTAACAAGTTTTGTTTTGAATCCGTTGTAATGTTACCTGGTTCCAGAGGTTTATTTTTATTATTTTCATTGCGAAGGGGAGGGGAAAAATAAACCTCTGGTTGGAAGCGGCAATTGATTCATCGAGCCGCGCGCCAATCAGTTTGAATCAGGGTCAGATCCTGACTCTGTCTCCTGATTGGATGATTGTATTAAAGCTCTCTGATTGGTTATAAGTGTTTTATTTGAATCAATCAGAGAGCTTTAATACAATCATCCAATCAAGAGACATAGTCAGGATGTGGCCTAAATTCAAACTGATTGGCGCGGTTCGATGAATCAATTGCCGCTTTCAACCAGAGGTTTACTTTTAAACCTCGGGAACCAGGGTATTGTAATGTTCATCTGAAAAATATTTTTTAATATGTTGTTTGCATTGTTCCTAATGCTACTATAACTTGGACACTCGAATGCAAAGTGAAATTCGTCTTCAACCGCATCAGCGTCGCAGGTTTTACATACAATGTCTTTCATCACGAGGTATTTTTTGGTAACGACCATATTCGATTAATAATTTGTGATTACTAATCCTGAATTTTGTGAACGTTCGTCTTTGGGATGGATTTTTTATGGTAGTTAAATATTGTTCCAATTCATATTTTTTTTAAATTTACAGTAAAATAATAGTTTTGTGGAATTGGTTATTTGCTGTTTCCAATGTGAAATATAGTTGTTTTTATGTTCTCTAATATTATATTTATTTTCTCATTTTCGATATGAAAGGAAAAAATTCATTTCAGTGCACGGACGAAGTTAAGTTAGCCACTAACAACGTTTGCGCAGGAGGTAGCCTGCATAGCAGGCGGTATTTGCGGGGACGAGAGAATTGGACGCTAGAAATACCGCCTGCCCAAAAACTACACATTCTGAATTCTCCGACAGCTGGGTAACGGAGCATTCTGATTGATCAGAATGTTGATTTAAAATTTTTGATTGACAGGAGTATTAAAGAATTAGAATAATTAGTGCTAATTTTAGAAGTTACTGTTGCCGTATTATAAACTATTGTCATTTTCAATACCGATATATCGAGTGATGGTATACGCTAACGAAAAAATATTAAACGGATGTATTAATTGAGAATTAAGCGTTGAATTCTTTATAACGTCGAATCGACGTTATCGGTCGGTGGGTGGGTTTTTACGTCAACTCCTCGACGTTATCTCGTGGCAATCTGACTATTTACATCCGAACAGACCGAATTTTAAATATTTAATGTGTTTTCAACTAATAGAGGTCATGCAAAACAAAGGTCGAAGTGTCGAAATGTCGAATCACGACATTTTTCTGCGATAAAGTTTCTCATATTTTATAATAAAGATCCTACATTAATTGGCGGCAACGAAGGCAAGTACAATAGTAAAAAACTTTGAATTGAAGCCTCGGCATTTTAATGCATTTCTGAGATAAATTGATTGAGTATATACCATATTTTGGTTGCCATTTTGATTTTGAGCTTTTGTAGTGGTCAAAATGCGCCAAGGTAACGATCGACGTTATCTGAGGTGGGTGGGCGGTTCGTCGGTTCGACGTTATGCGTGGCAACATGAATATGGACGTGGCCCCTAATATCGTGATAAAAGTGCAGATTTGAATTAGATACAGGCTCGAAAATGACACTCTAAGTAGTGTTTCTGATAGCGATTTGAACAAGACTATTACAAAGAAGTTACGTCCGAAGCGCCATAAGTTATGTTCGGTATTATTATATGTGGTATTAATTAATTAATTAATTAATTAATTAAAATTTAATTTAATTAATTAAAGGTATGGTTAGTCTATATTTTTGTTCAGACAATTGCCTAATTTGATAATATACGAACTCGCTTGACTTTCAAAGCTCATAAATCGCTATAATGTTGACATCGACTAAAACTATCGCTATGAATGAAGACATATTGTTACACTGAATGGAACGTGGTATTTTTGTCTTTATAGCATTGAACGAACCGAAGATATGAAACGTCAAAACCGTAAATTTGCAATACGTGAGTTTGACAAATAAATACATTAAGATGGGCGGGACCATGCGTTCGGTGGGCGGAACTCAGAATGTGTAGGTTTTGGGCAGGCTGTATTTCTAGCTTCTACCGCCCGCTACACAGGCTAAGCAGGAGGCTAGGACGAAGTCAAACCCAGATGAAAATTGAAATTGTCAACATGTTTACACGAGACCGGTACGAAAATCACAAAATTTTCAATTTATTTCCTTTGCCAGGCAATTTTGTTTTTCAGATGTGGCTTTTGTTAACAAATGTTGTTCCAATGTCAAGGTTACAGCCGAGACCGGTCTGAGGGGCTGATTACATGGAGAGTTTTCAGCCCGGGCTGAGTTTCAGCCCGGTTAAACGAGCTGAAATTGCATCACGATTACATGAGCAGTTTCAACCCGGGCTGAGTTTGGTCAGAGCTATAAGTGAATGATAAGTCGATAAGTTGCTGATAAGTTGAATGATCGCCTTTACTATTCAAAGAGTTGTATTCAAATTGTGAGCTGAGATTAGCCAAATGTTAAAAACTATATAACGTCAAAATACTTAGTCACGCATGCGTGAGCTTGCAAAGTCATGCTTGCATGTCATTATTTTTAATTGATTTATATAAATTCTAATAATTTTAACAATAATAAATACAGTACGTAATTATTTAGACAAACTCGTCTATGAAAGTCTAGCAGGAGTTTTAGACGTCGTCCCATGGTTAAAGCTCTGTTTTACTCGTTCGAAATTCATACGAAAGTAAATACAAAACAAGATTTCCACACAATTATTTATTTTAAACAGTTTGTTTAGCCATCGTCCCGAACTCGCCGTCTTATAGTACATGCGTATAAACTTCCTTAACTAGAGAAGATTTTTTTGTATGCTACGTAACACTCGTTCAAAACTTTAATGAGTATGATGTACCGCCTTAATATGACTATATTGAAAAATAAAATTTTTTGATGCGTTTCTTAACCGGCAAACAAACTTAAAAAGTATGTTTTGTACTTTATCTATGATGTCTGAAGTTCAGTAAGTTTTGCTTATATTGCTGCAAAATATGACGTCACTTTTAAAGCATGATTGATAATTGTATTTTTAATTAACAATTTAATTTTTACTATATTATTTTATGTTTCTCAACCGGGAAATGCATTTAAAAAGTAGCTAGCTGTATAAACTATAGAGAATAAAGCAAAAACATAGCAATTTTGAGAGATACACCAAAACGATTTTCGATTTTGGACACTTTATCGCAAGTGCACGACATAGAAGAAATTGCCTCTTAATAATTAAGTACATAAATCCTATATTTTAATTTAAAAGATTATTAAAAACCGTCATTTGTGTAAACTTCAACATGCAGAGAGCTCAACAGCAGATGCATTTGGCTTTTGAATGCGTTCATGCATTAATTGTGTCGAAAAGGAAAGAGATACTCTACAAAATGGCTGTTCCAAATATATTCGTTGGCTACAACACCATGTACTGGTCTCTGTATGCTGTGTGTATAGCTGGAGCGATATCACAAATGGTACTGTTAATATGCTTGATCAAAAATCCTCTAAAATGCTTTCGGAACTCGTCGACTTACTTGGTTGCGAATTTGGCCGTGTGCGATCTCGCCGTTGTATTGGAAATGATTTTTGGTATGTTCAACTCCTTGGATCTATACGTCCGTTCGCTCTCCCACACGTCGTTCTATGCGTCGATTTTGACAATATTATCAATAGCTGTTGACCGTTATGTCATGGTGGCATATCCATTCAAACATCGTTTATTGATGAGCGGCAAAAAAGCCGGTATATGGATCGTGTTTATTTGGATCGCTAGCATCGCAAGCCCGTTGTGTCATATCTTAACTGGTACATTTAATGGCATCAGCGAATTTAAGTACGGACTTTTAGCTACGGTTATCGTGTTGACGGCGTTTTTGTACGTTCTGACGTTCGTATCTTTGAAAAGACAGGCGAAAAGTTTAGCGAATAAAGAAGAGAAGATGCACGCTCATAGGATTCGAGCCGCGAACGAAGAACGCTTCTTAAAAACTGTGATAATTGTCGCCGTTATAGCTGTCGTTAGTCTGACTCCCGCTACGATTTATGGTCAGGTCGAGCAGCCTGGTTTGGACGCGAAAATGGAAAGCAATGCTCTGTATTGTGTCTTAATGACACTGCTGACTCTAAATTTTGCCATCAATCCTGTGATTTATTTTCTCCGTTTGAAAAATTACCGAAAGACACTATTTATCGTATTCCGTTGCCGAAAGTAACGACCTATAGGCGTAGACAAATATTTTACTTTCTGGAATCGCGCTAGGGAATATTGAAGTTTTTTGCCAGTGATCAAGTATAAATCAACACTCCTATACAGTAACTGTGTGACACTAACAAGTTGTTAAACTTAATGTCATATATTTGAAAGAAAAAAATAATTTTGGTGCACTGAGAATCTTAATAATTTATTTAATAATTCATTTAATAATTATATACATTTGTTTATTTCAGTCGACATTAATGATTGATGTTTTTAATAAACGTTTTTAGCAACAAGAGTATTAAATATCACGTTTTAATTATTTCAGTTTGAGTTTGAAGCTTTGTTAATCTTGTATGCAGTGTTCAGCTGCAAAGTACTCAAAATATTTACTTAAGTAAAAGTGAAAAGTAACACCTCAATTTTTACTTAAATAGAAGTGAAAATACTGATTGAAAATTTTACTTAAGTAAAAGTAAAAGTACTGCCTGACAATTTTACTTATACGTGAAAGAAAAGTATTGGGAAAATATACTTAAGTAAAAGTACTACTGAAATAGAATATAAATTCGCAATGGTTTAAGTAGGAATAGAACATTCAAGCGTTTAAGTAACGTGGTAAAACAACTTTATTTTTTTAAATACTTCCATATATATATTCCAGTCCACTCACCGCTTTTTTACTTCGTCAAAATATAACAAAAGTAACGAAGTAAAAAAGTAAATATTTACCAAAAATCGTACTTCGGTACAAGTAAAAATTATACTTCATTAAAAAAATACTTCGTTACAAGTAAATACTGATTTTTTTGCTTAAGTAAAGCAACGAAGTAAATTTACTTTGTTACTGGCTAACACTGCTTGCATGAGCATCTATGTCTATTAATGTCTGTTTTTTGTTTACATTTTCCAACTGCATGTGCCGTTCAGCAAAAAATTGGTGTTGACAAAAAATGTCGCTTGCTTATAAGGGAACAATCTGGCAACGAAGAGAAAAGGGTTGGGTAAACAAAATTTTGGGTGAGTAAAAGGTTGGGTAAATGAAAAACCAAACGACTCAAGGGTTGGGTAATAAAAATATATTGTCATTTCCAAAGCATGAATCGATCACTCAAATATTGAAGACTAAAATGCAATATCCACAATCACATGTTGATATACGATCTGTATATCAATTAGAGTCACTATATCTTGATCATTTTCTGATTTATCAGGAGGCAAGTTGTGTCTCCAAAGAAAGTAGGAACATCATTACCTATACGTTAGCAGAGACGATGCGAATTTAAATTTAATATATCTTCTGAGCACTGGCGGATTTTCAAGCTTTCTGTAATAATAGACCCGGTGTTTTCATTAAAAACCTATTAAATTTTAATCTGCATGCACCGATCTTCATTACAAATTGTCGAAACATTGCAAGTTATGTACGCGATGTCTTTCAGAAAAAGCTTCGATGTTATCTTTTTGCCATTATATATAATCTGTTGTATCGGAATCCTAGCGAATTTAATGCTGTTGATCGCTTTTATTAAAGACCCTTTAAAATGTTTTCGAAATTCTGCGACGTATCTTGTTGGTAATCTAGCTTTGTCTGACGTGCTCGTTAATCTTATATCAATAACAAGGATGTCTCTGGAGTCGGAGAATGAGGTCGTTGTCTTTTTGCATTTGTTTTCATTTTATTCATCAATGTGGACAATTTTTTCGATCGCTCTTGACCGATACCTGATGATCACCTACCCGTTCAAGCATCGGTTCCTAATGAGTGGGAAAAAGATGGCAATATGGATCGCTCTTATTTGGCTTCTAAGCTCCGTTCATCCAGTGAAGATTATTCGTATTCCGGCCATCGAAAATGGTATCAATGCAAAACTAGGGATCGCTTTAGCTTTGGTACTATTCACCGCCGTTCTCTACGGCAAAACTTATTTTGCGTTAAGAAAACAAGCGAGATCCATGATTGGTAAAAAAACTACAGTTTGTTCGAAGCAAAGTCAGTATTCGCCCAACAAAAGCATTTCGATGGAAAGCGAAACTTGTGTTGAAAGTGAAAATCGCGAACGCGCTCAAAATCAGGATAATTGTGCTCAAAATGGGATTGAACGTGTTCAAAGGCTGGATGAACGTGCTCAAAATCAAAATCATCGTGCCCAAAACCAGTATGAACGTGCTAAAATTGAAAATGAACGTGCCGAAAGCCAGAGTGAACGTGATCAAAGCCTGGATGAACGTGCTGAAAATCAAAATCATCGTGCCGAAAAGCAGAATGATCGTGCTCAAAATCCGTATGAACGTGCTGGAATTGAAAATGAACGTGCTGAAAATCTCAATCAACGTGCTCAATATAAAAACGAACGTGTTGAAAATCAGAATGAACGTGCTCAACGTGAAGACTTTTCCTCCAACAAAACACCTAAAAATTCCCAAGTAATCAACAATACAAAGGAACAGAAGTTCTTAAACACTATAATTATAATTTCATGTTTTGCTGTCGTTACAGTGATACCAGGAACAATTTATATCCTGCTTTCTGGTACGGAGACAAACATGATTCTTGTTGTTATAAGTGCGATATATTCTCTTAATTTTGCCGCAAATCCTTTTGTTTATTGTTTGCGTTTGAAGCGATATCGGAAAACGTTTAAAATCGTCTATGGTTGTAAATGTTGAATTCTGACTATTGGAATGAAATAATGTGGGCAGAATTTATAATTAATTTAGAACTCATGTAAACCCAAAGTATTTCAAATAGAGCAGAGGAATTTAAACGAAGAGCGCATTCGAATTTATTGTTTTGAAACCTGAGATGCTTGCGTTTGTGTTCACACAAAGCCACTCACTTAATATTATCCGCTTGCTTATAAGGAAGCAATCTGGCATCGAAGAGAAAAGGGTCGGATAAATAACATTTTGAGTGAGTAAAAGGTTGGGTAAATGAAAAACACAACAACTTAAGGAGGGTTGGGTAATAAAATTTTTAGTCGTTTCCAAAGCATGACTCACTCCAATATTGAAGACTATAAAAAGCAATGTCAACAGTCATATGTCAATACAATAGGTAAATCAATCAATCAGAGTCACTATCTTGATCATTTCCCGATTTCTCAGGAGGCCTGGCAATATGAAACTTTAGACTGCAGAAAATTGCACAAGCAGTTATCAAACTCATGTCATAGAAGTGGTATAAAGGACATGTGTGACAACTGAATGGTATCCTTTTGTGATGTTTTCGGTCAGGGGTGGTTATTTATTTTTTGAATGATATTCGAGGTTAGGTAAAACATCTTTTGACTTTTTAATGTTTGGATCAGCAACATTTTTACCTTGAAAAACATTTCTATTCGGTGCCATGCATGCACCCCTGTCATAAATAATGAGCAGTCCCTAATCACTGCGTGCTTACGCTATAGCAGAGACCGAGTTTAAATTTAAATTTAATATATATTCGTAACATTGACGGATTGAAAGCTTTCCGCAATAATAGACCTGGTGTTTTCATTAAAAAGCTATTAGATTTTAATCTACACCGATCTTCATTACAAGTTTTATTTTGTCGAAGCTTCGCAATCGCAAGCAGTGTACACATGATGTCTTCCACAAAAAGCTTCGATGTTATCTATTTGCCAGTATATATAATCTGTTCTGTCGGGATCCTAGCGAATTTAATGCTGTTGATCGCTTTTATTAAAGACCCTTTAAAATGTTTTCGAAATTCTGCGACGTATCTTGTTGGTTATCTAGCTTTGTCTGACATGCTGGTTGATCTTATGTTCATGACAAGGACTTTTTTGGCGTCCGAGAATGATGTCGTTACCTTTTTGTTATATTTTTCATTCTATTCATCAATGTTGACAATTTTTTCGATCGCTCTTGACCGATACTTGATGATCGCCTACCCGTTCAAACATCGGTTCCTAATGAGTGGGAAAAAGATGGCAATATGGATCGCATTTATTTGGCTTCTAAGCTCCGTTCATCCAGTGAAGATTATTCGTATTCCGGCCAACGAGAATGATGGCAATGCAAAAGGAGGGATCGCTTCAGCTTTGTTACTATTCACTGCCCTTCTCTACGGCAAAACTTATATTGCGTTACGAAAGCAAGCGAGATCCATGATTGGTGCAAAAACAACAGTTTGTTCGAAGCAAAGTCGGTATGCGCCCAACAAAAGCATTTCGATGGAAAGCAAAACATGTGTTGAAAGTGAAAATCGCGAACGTGCTCAAAATCTGGATAATCGTGTTCAAAATGGGATTGAACGTGATCAAAGCCTGGATGAACGTGCTAGAAATAAAAATCATCGTGCCCAAAACCAGCATGAACGTGCTGAAATTGAAAATTTACCTGCCGAAAGTCAGAGTGAACGTGATCAAAGCCTGGATGAACGTGCTGAAAATCAAAATCATCGTGCCGAAAAACAGAATGATCATGCTCAAAGTCCGTATGAACGTGCTGAAATTGAAAACGAACGTGGTAAAAATCACAATCAACGTGCTCAAAATAAAGACGAACGTGTTGAAAGTCAGAATGAACGTGCTCAACGTGAAGACTTTTCCTCCAACAAAACGCCTAAAAATTCCCAAGTAATGAGCAATACAAAGGAACAGAAGTTCTTAAACACTATAATTATAATTGCATGTATTGCTGTCGTTACAGTGGTGCCAGGGGTAATTTATATCCTGCTTTCTGGTACGGAGGGAAACATAATGATTCTTGTTGTTATAAGTGCGATATATTGTCTTAATTTTGCCGCAAATCCTTTTATTTATTGTTTGCGTTTAAAGCGATATCGGAAAACATTTAAAATCGTCTATGGTTGTAAATGTTGAATTCAGACTATTGGAATGAAATAATGTGGGCAGAATTTATAATTAATTTAGAACTCAATGTAAACCCAAAGTATTTCAAATAGAGCAAAGGAATTTAAACGAAGAGCGCATTCGAATTTATTGTTTTGAAATCTGAGATGCTTGCGTTTGTGTTCACACAAAGGCGCTTATTATCCGCTTGCTTATAAGGAAGCAATCTAGCCTGCGTAGCAGGCGCTATTTAGGGGGGAGGCCACCCTCGCCCTCCCCCTAAATAGCGCCTGATACGCAGGCTGGAAGCAATCTGGCACCGAAGAGAAAAGAGTCGGATAAATAACATTTTGAGTGAGTAAAAGGTTGGGTAAATGAAAAACACAACAACTCAAGGAGGGTTGGGTAATAACATTTTTAGTCGTTTCCAAAGCATGACTCACTCCAATATTGAAGACTAAAAAGCAATGTCAACAGTCGTATGTCAATACAATATGTAAATCAATCAGAGTCACTATCTTGATCATTTTCCGATTTCTCAGGAGGCAATTGGTGTCTCCAAAGAAAGTACATGTGCAGACAACATGAAACTTTAGTCTGCAGAAAATTGCAGAAGCAGTTATCAAACTCATGTCATAGAAGTGGTATTTGTTTGTTCTCACACCGAGAAAGTGCCTATGAAGTATATATGGGGTGAGGTATTAATTGGGACGTAAGTCCTGTTCCACATTCCAGTCACGTGTGTTGTCTTGCAGCTTGTTATGTATATTGTTTATCAGTGTCATTGTAAATATTTGTGACAAATTTAATAATAATAATAATAATAATAAAGGGCATGTGTGACAACTGAATGGTATCCTTTTGTGATGTTTTCGGTCAGGGGTGGTTATTTATTTTTTAAATGATATTCGAGGTTAGGTAAAACATCTTTTTTACTTTTTAATGGAAGATTTTTACGTGGAAAAACATTTCTATTCGGTGCTAACCTCTGCCATGAGTAATGAGTATAGTCCCTAATCACTGCATGCAGCTTTCGCTATAGCACAGACCGAGTTTAAATTTAATATATATTCTTAGCATTGACGGATTGAAAGCTTTCCGAAGTAATAGACTTAGTGTTTTCATTAAAAACAATTAAATTTTAATCTACACCGATCTTCATTACAAATTTTATTTCGTTGAGGCATCGCAAGCCGTGTCACACAGGATGTCTTCCGCAGAAAACTTCGATGGTAATACCTCTTTGCCAGTACAAATCATCTGTTGTATCGGGATCCTAGCGAATTTACAGGTAAACTACGTGAAGCGTTCCTCTTTTGAGTTCCTAACTCATTTGGAATTTTCATAATCTGCTTTGCAAATTTGAAAAACGCTTTGCAAATCCTTGAGGGAATTTGCAATTTTCCTGTCGGCCGTTGCAATATTCCAACGCAAATAAAGTTCCTTTCAAATTTTCCTAACTTCCTGTTTTAATTTCCTGACTTCCTGTTCTTTCTGAGCGTTATCATTGGCGGATTATTTTTGTTAGCCAATTAGAATGCGAAGAACAGAACAGGAAGTTAGGAACTTGTAACAGGAAGTTAAGAACTTCTAACAGGAACTGAGGAAAATTTATTTGGCTCTTGAACATTGCAAATTCCCTCAAGGGATTTGCAAGGGAGTTTTTCAAATTTGCTAAGGTAATGAGGAAAATTGCAATCAAGTTAGGAACTTAAAAGAGGAACGCTTCACGTAGTTTACCTGTAATGCTATTGATCGCTTTCATTAAAGACCCTTTAAAATGTTTTCGAAATTCTGCGACGTATCTTGTTGGTAATCTAGCTTTGTCTGACTTGCTCGTTAATGTTGTGACGATGACAAACACTTTTTGGGTGTTCGAGAATGCGGTCGTTGTCGTATTGCAATATTTTTCATTTTATTTATCAATGCTGACAATTTTTTCGATCGCTCTTGATCGATACTTGATGATAACCTACCCGTTCAAACATCGGTTCCTAATGAGTGGGAAAAAGATGGCAATATGGATTGCTCTTATTTGGTTTCTAAGCGCCGTTCATCTAGTGAAGAGTATTGTTATTCCCAAAGAAAATGACGTCACTACAGTACGAGGGATCGTTTTAGCTTTGGTACTATTCACCGCCCTTCTCTACGGCAAAACTTATTTCGCGTTACGAAAACAAGCGAGGTCCATGATTGGTAAAAAAACTACATTTTCTTCGAAGCAAAGTCGGTATGCGCTCGACAAAAGCATTTCGATGGAAAGCAAAATTTGTGTTGAAAGTGAAAATCAGGATAATCAGGATAATCGTGTTCAAAATGGAATTGGACGTGCTTAAAGCCTGGATGAACGTGCTGAAAATCAGTATGAGCGTGCTGAAATTGAAAATGAACGTGCCAAAAGTCAGAGTGAACGTGATCAAAGCCTGGATGAACGTGCTAAAAATCAAAATCATCTTGCCGGGAAACAGAATGACCGTTCCCAAAATCGGTATGAACGTGCTGAAATTGAAAATGAACGTGCTGAAAGTCGCAATCAACTTGCTCAAAATAAAAACGATCGTGTTGAAAGTCAGAATGAACGTGCTCGACGTGAAGACCTTTCCTCCAACAAAACGCCTAAAAATTCCCAAATAATGAGCAATACAAGGGAACAGAAGTTCTTAAACACTATAATTATAATTGCATGTATTGCTGTCGTTACAGTGATGCCAGGAGTAATTTATGGCTACCTTGGTGGTTGGGTAATTGCATCCGCAGACAAAAACAGGATTCTTCCAGCTGTTTTAGTTGCGATATTTTGTCTGAATTTTGCCGTTAATCCTTTCGTCTATTGCTTGCGTTTGAAGCGTTATCGGAAAACGTTTAAAATGGTCTATGGTTGCCAACATTGAATTAGGCGTGGCTCATTATTTATATGAGGGGTTGGCACCGAAGGCAAATGCTTTTGTTGGTAAGCATTTTGTTGATCCGACCATTAAGAAGTTATAAAAAAAATTTTACCCAACCTTACAGTCGATGCAATGGAAGTGTTGATAAAATATTGCACCAATTCCTTCCCTCAAGTTGATCAATAGACCTTTCCCCTTATAACCAAAATTTTGATCTAGGCAAGTCTAGACAAAAATTTCATCACAGCTTGAAAGAGCATCACAAAATTAGTAATATTCCAAAGTTTCGTTGCGAAATGTTGTAAAATGAGTAAAATAGAGCCTTGCGGAGTTTGCAATTTTCAGTCATTTTGCATTACAAGCGGAAAATTGCAGCCCCAACACCCGAATCGGATGTCAATTTCCCGTTTGTAATACAAATTGACTGAAAAACGGCAAACTTCGCAAGGCTATATTATCCGCATTTTACAAGATTTTGCAACAAAACTTTGGAATATTACTAATTTTGTGATGCTCTTTCAAGCTGTGATGAAATTTTTGTCCAGATCGAAATTTTAGTTATAAGGGGAAAGGTCCATTCATTTGATAGAAAATTGATCAACTTCCTGTTACTTTTGGATGAGCCAATTAGATTTCGTTTCAGAACCGATTGACCAATAGGAAAGGCACGGGAAGTAAAAAGAAATTTGAATTCGTATGAATTGATCAACTTGAGGAAATGAATTCATGCAATATTTTATCAACACTTCCATTGCATCGACAGTAAATATCAATTAAAAAGAACTACCCATCTCTGTCCAAAAACTTTACAAAATAATACCATGCAGTTGTCACACATGTCCTTTACAACTTCTGTGACATGAGTTTGATAACTCCCCTGTAATAATTTGTGTCTGTTAATAAAACGTCTTGGTACTGATAAAACGGATTAATAAACTTGACGTGTTGTTAAATAAAAAAAGTTATTAAAGATTATAAATAATACCCTCTGTATAATAATTAAGAAAATTTAATTAAAATTCGATGTTAAGTTATATGCCAAAAGCCGATTATGAAAATTTTAATATTGATCACAAATCTTGCAAGGACCAAAGTACATATAATAATAAGTATAAAAATCACAAATCTTGCAAGGACCAAAGTACATATAATAATAAGTATAAAAATCAGGATGTGTTCGCACTGCTTGTTCCCAGTCCCTATAATTACTGCCTATACGCTAGCACAGATCGGGTTTAAATTTTAATTTAATATATATTCGTAGCACTGAAGGATTGAAAGCTTTTCGCAATAATTGACCTATATAGTGTTTTCATTAAAAGACAATTAAATTTTAATCTACCGCACTGATCTTGATTACAAATTTTATTTCGTCGAAACATCGCAAGCTGTGTGCAGGATGTCTCTCGTAAAAAGCTTCGATGTTATCTTTTTGCCAGTATATATAATCTGTTTTGTCGGGATCCTAGCGAATTTAATGCTGTTGATCGCTTTTATTAAAGACCCTTTAAAATGTTTTCGAAATTCTGCAACGTATCTTGTTGGTAATCTAGCTTTGTCTGACTTGCTCGTTGGTCTTATGTTACTAACAAGGACTTTGTTGGAGTCCGAGAATGCAGTCGTTCTCTTTTTGCATTTGTTTTCATTTTATTCATCAGTGTGGACAATTTTTTCAATCGCTCTTGATCGATACTTGATGATAACATATCCGTTCAAACATCGGTTCCTAATGAGTGGGAAAAAGATGGCAATATGGATCGCTTTTATTTGGTTTCTAAGCTCCGTTCATCCAGTGAAGAATATTTTCATTCGCAACGAAAATTATGGCAATGCAACAAAACTAGGGATCGCTTTAATCTTGGTACTATTCACTGCCGTTCTCTACGGCAAAACTTATTTTGCGTTAAGAAAACAAGCGAGATCCATGATTGGTAAAAAAACTAAATTTTCTTCGAAGCAACGTCAGCATGCGCCCGGCAAAAGCAGTTCGATGGAGAAAGAAATTTGTACTGAAAGTGGAAATCGGGAAGGTGCTCAAAATCAGGATAATATTGTTCAAAACGGGAGTAAACGTGCTCAGAGCTTCATGGATGAACGTGCTGAAAATCAAAATCTTCGTGCCGAAAAGCGGAATGATCGTTCCCAAAACGATTGTGAACGTACTGAAATTGAAAACGAACGTGCTAAATGTCACAGTGAACGTGCCCAAGGTCTGGATGAACGTGCTGAAAGTCGAAATCATCGTGCTGAAAAACTGAATGATCGTGCTCAAAGGCAGTCTGAATGTGGTGAAATTGATAATGAACGTGCTAAAAATCACAATCAAGGTGCTCAAAATAAAAACGATCGTGTTGAAAGTCAGAATGAACGTGCTCAACGCGAAGACCTCTCCAACAAAAGGCCTAAAAATTCACAAGTAATCAACAATACAAAGGAACAAAAGTTCTTAAACACTATCATTATAATTGCATGTATTACTGTCGCTACAGTGATGCCAAGATCATTTTATGGCTACCTTGGTGGTTGGGTAATTCCATCTCCAGACAAAACCAGGATTCTTAATGCCGTTTTAGTTGCGATATTTTGTCTTAATTTTGCCGTTAATCCTTTTGTCTATTGCTTACGTTTGAAGCGATATCGGAAAACGTTTAAAATGATATATGGTTGCCAACATTGAATTAGGCGTGGCTCATTATTTGGGGGGGGTGGCACCGAAGGCAAATGCTTTTGTTGGTAAACATTTTGTTGGTCCAACCATTAAAAAGTTATAAAAATTTTTTACCCAACCTCAGATATCAATTAAAGATTATAAATAATACCCTGTGTATAATAATTAAGAAAATTTAATTAAAATTCGATGTTAAGTTCAATTTATAAGCCAAAAGCAGATTATGAAAATTTTAATATTGATCACAAATCTTGCAAGGACCAAAGTACATATAATAATAAGTATAAAAATCAGGATGTGTTCGCACTGCTTGTTCCCAGTCCCTATAATTACTGCCTACGCTAGCACAGGTCGAGTTTAAATTTTAATTTAATATATATTCGTAGCACTGATGGATTGAAAGCTTTTCGAAATAATAGACCCGGTGTTTTCATTAAAAGACAATTAAATTTTAATCTACACCGATCTTCATTACAAATTTTATTTCGTCAAAGCATCGCAAGTTGTACACGCGATGTCTTCCACAAAAAGCTTCGATGTCATCTTTTTGCCAGTATATATAATCTGTTCTGTCGGGATCCTAGCGAATTTAATGTTATTGATCGCTTTTATTAAAGACCCTTTAAGATGTTTTCGAAATTCTGCAACGTATCTTGTTGGTAATCTAGCTTTGTCTGACTTGCTCGTTGGTCTTATGTTACTAACAAGGACTTTTTTGGAGTCCGAGGATGCAGTCGTTGTCTTTTTGCATTTGTTTTCATTTTATTCATCAATGTGGACAATTTTTTCGATCGCTCTTGATCGATACTTGATGATAACATATCCGTTCAAGCATCGGTTCCTAATGAGTGTAAAAAAGATGGCAATATGGATCGCTCTTATTTGGTTTCTAAGCTCCGTTCATCCAGTGAAGAATATTTTTATTCGCAACGAAAATGATGCCAATGCAACAAAACTAGGGATCGGTTTAGTCTTGGTACTATTCACTGCCGTTCTCTACGGCAAAACTTATTTTGCGTTAAGAAAACAAGCGAGATCCATGATTGGTAAAAAATCTAAATTTTCTTCGAAGCAACGTCAGTATTCGATGGGGAAAGAAATTTGTATTGAGAGTGAAAATCGCGAAGGTGCTCAAAATCAGGATAATATTGTTCAAAACGGGAGTAAACGTGCTAAATGTCAGAGCGAACGTGCTCAAAGCTTCATGGATGAACGTGCTGAAAATCAAAATCATCGTGCCGAAAAACGGAATGATCGTTCCCAAAACGATTGTGAACGTACTGAAATTGGAAATGAACGTGCTAAATGTCGGAGTGAACGTGCTCAAAACTTGGATGAACGTGCTGAAAATCAAAATCATCGTGCTGAAAAACTGAATGATCGTGTTCAAAGTCAGTCTGAATGTGGTGAAATTGATAGTGAACGTGCTAAAAATCGCAATCAACGTGCTCAAAATAAAAACAAACGTGCTGGAAGTGAGAATGAACGTGCTCAACGTGAAGACCTTTCCTCCGACAAAAGGCCTAAAAATTCTCAAATAATCAGCAATACAAAGGAACAGAAGTTCTTAAACACTATCATTATAATCGCATGTATTGCCGTCGTTACAGTGACGCCAAGATCAATTTATGTCCAGCTTCGTGGTACGGGTGTATCCTCAGACACAAACAGCATTCTTGTTGTTGTTGGAGGTGCGATATTTTGTCTTAATTTTGCCGCTAATCCTTTCGTCTATTGCTTGCGTTTGAAGCGATATCGGAAAACATTTAAAATGGTCTATGGTTGCAAACATTGAATTAGGGACGGCATTATTTCTGGCGGGGTGGGACCGAATAGAAACATTTTAATTTGTTGATAACCATTTTGCTGATTTAATCATTACAAAGTTAGAAATATTTTTACCCTACCTCAAATATCAATTAAGAAATAAATAGTCTTTACAAAATAATACCATTCAGTTGTCACACATGTCCTTTACCGCTTCTGCATGTGACATGAATTTGATAACTCCCCTGTAATAATTTGTGATTGTTAATAAAATCGTCTTGTACTGATAAAGCGGATTCATAAACTTGACGTGTTATATATAGTTGTTAAATAAAAAGTTATTAAAGATTATAAATAATATCCTCTGTATAATAATTAAGAATATTTTAATTAAATTTCGATGTTAAGTTTAATTTATAAGCCAAAAGCCGATTATGAAAGTTTTAATATAAAGCACAAATTTTGCAAGGACGAAGTACATAATAAGTATAAAAGAATTTTGACCTTTTCGGCGCTAAGATCATGTGTATAGCGACATATGGCTAAAAATGTAAACAAATACGCACTTGCATATAATAGTTTTGTTTGTGGAAACACCACGTAAATTTATTACTGCAAAGCTTTCGATCCGTAAGGCCGGATCTTCATCAGTGCTAATAATATGTTATTAATAATATGTTATTATAATGTGTTATTATTATGTTGTTAATAATATGTTATTATACATATTATTAGCACTGATGAAGATCCGGGCTTACGGATCGAAAGCTTTGCAATAATAAATTGACGTGGTGTTTCCACAAACAAAACTATTATATGTTTTATCGCCATGCAAACATACAAAGAACTTAGAAACGAACATGTTACTTTGTTACATGTCTGCAAACAAGTTGTCACAAATCTGTTAACAAGCTGTCGACGAGTTCTGTCCTCACTGCTTGTTCCCAGTTGTTGTAACAAGTTTGGAACAAGCTCTTAACAACTTGTAACGAGCTTGATGGCATTATCAGACTTGTTACAAGGTTGTTCTAACAAGTCTGATATAGTCATGATATAACAAGAATGTTACAAGGTTGACGACATAAAGTTGTAACAATAGGGCCATTTATACGGAACAAAATAAGACGCGACTTACATAAGACGCGACTTAAATAAGACGCGAGTTTGTCGTATAAAAGGTACAAAATTCTTATGTAAGACGCGTCTTGGATAAGACGCGTCTTACATAAGAACAGGCCTTTTAGCTGTTCTTATCTAAGTCGCGTCTTAAATAAGAAATTTTGGACAAAAAGTTTAACTACACATGCCAGAAACTTGAAACAACGTAAAATTATTAGCCTTGCATATTAAAAAAAAACAACCGAAACAACATTATAGCTATAGCAAGTAAATAAGAATAAAGCCCTAGAGAACCATTTATGCGATAACTCCGTTTATTTAAGTCGCGTCTTATGTAAGTCGCGTCTTATTTTGTCTCGTATAAATGGCCCTAATATTGTTATATCATGACTGTATCGGACTTGTTGGAACAACCTTGCAACAACTCTGATAATATGTCAACAAGGTTGTTACAAGTTGTTAACAGCTTATTCCAAACTGTTTGACAACTTGTGACAAGCAGTGCGAACACAACTTGTTGACGGCTTGTTGGCAGATTTGCTGCAAGATGTGAGATTTTAGTGCGCATATGTACCCCACGCAAAAACGCGCGTGTCGTTACGGATCTGCAAACGAGTTGTAACAAGGTTGTTGTCAAGACGATATCAGGACGTGTTCGCACTGCTTGTTCCCAGTCCCTATAATCACTGCCTGCGCTAGCACCAGACCGAGTTTAAGTTTTCAGATTATATATATATTCGTAGCATTGACGGATTGAAAGCTTGTGTGTGTTGGTGTTACGTATACTCAGGTGAATACGATGTTTGTGATGTTACTCTGAGTGTGCATCCACACCGGGCAAGCTGAAAAGTTTGCTTGGCAACGGTGGGAATCGAACCCGCGACCTTTGGGATACTAGCCTGCGAACAGGCTCTCAAGCTGTATTGAGAGCCTGCATCGATGACTAATGAATTTGAATATCTGCGTCTCAAATCGTGACGCGAAATTCTCATTGGTCAGATGCTATAATTTATATTATTCCGCTGAGCTCTATATATGTCAACTGCTAAGCACTATGCATAAAAAACACATTAACTGATGAAATTGGTCTTGGCCATCTTATCTCAAAGCACGAAATGTTCTGTTTTGAGAAAACAGTATTTAAAACATTTAAACTTTTGCTTCGATATCTTATATTTCGAAAAACAGTATAAACTGTACGGTCTAAATTTAGTTTGCATTGTCTAAATTTAGTTTGCACGAAAGTTGTAAACAACACCATATAAGGATAGACATTCCATATTTGCAAAAACGAACGTTACGGGGCAGATATTCAAATTGATTAGTCATCAATGCAGGCTCTCAATTCAGCTTGAGAGCCTGTTCGCAGGCTATTGGGATACTAGTCCAATGCTCTGCCAACTGAGCTACGCGGTCAAGTCCGTTCGAGTTGAGTCTAGTTCCTTCGATATCGGTGTATTCTAAAAGCTTTCCGAAATAATAGACTTAGTGTTTTCATTAAAAAACAATTAAATTTTAATCTAAACCGATCTTCATTACAAATTTTATTTCGTCCAAGTATCACAAGCTGTGTGCACGATGTCTTTTACAAGAACCTTCGATGTTATTTATTTGCCACTATATATAATCTGTTGTATCGGAATCCTAGCGAATTTAATGCTGTTGATCGCTTTTATTAAAGACCCTTTAAAATGTTTTCGAAATTCAGCAACTTATCTTGTTGGTAATCTAGCTTTGTCTGACTTGCTCGTTAATATTTCGTTAATGACAAGGACTTTTTTGGAGTCCGAGAATGAGGTCGTTGTCTTTTTACAATATGCTTCATTCTATTCATCAATGTGGACAATTTTTTCGATCGCTCTTGATCGATACTTGATGATAACATATCCGTTCAAACATCGGTTCCTAATGAGTGGGAAAAAGATGGCAATATGGATCGCATTTATTTGGTTTCTAAGCTCCGTCCATCCAGTGAAGAATATTTTCATTCGCAACGAAAATGATGCCAAGGCAAAACCAGGGATCGGTCTAGTCTTGGTACTATTCACCGCCGTTGTCTATGGCAAAACGTATTTTGCGTTACGAAAACAAGCGAGATCCATGATTGGTAAAAAAACTACGTTTTCTTCGACGCAAAGTCAGTATGCGCCCACAAATAAAAGCATTTCGATAGAGAGCGAAACGTGTGTTGAATATGCTCAAAAGCAGGATAATCGTGTTCAAAATGAGATTGAACGTGATCAAAGCCTGGATGAACGTGCTGAAAATCAAAATCATCGTCGTGCCGAGAAACTGAATGATCGCGCCCAAAATCAGTATGAACGTGCTGAAATTAAAAATCATCGTGCTGAAAAACTGAACGATCGTGCTCAAAGTCAGTCTGAATGTGGTGAAATTGATAATGAACGTGCTAAAAATCAAAATCAACGTGCTCAAAATAAAAACGAACGTGTTGAAAGTCAGAATGAACGTGCTCAACGTGAAGACCTTTCCAGCAAATACCCCCAAAATTCCCAAGTAATCAGCAATGCAAAGGAACAGAAGTTCTTAAATACTATCATTATAATTGCGTCTATTGCTGTCGTTACATCGATGCCTGGAGCAATTTATTTCCAGCTTCGTGGAACGGTTACATCCTTAGAGGGAAACCGCATTCTTGTTGTTGTTGGAAGTGCGATATATTGTCTTAATTTTGCCGCTAATCCTTTCGTCTATTGCTTGCGTTTGAAGCGATATAAGAAAACATTTAAAATGGTCTATGGTTGCAAACATTGAATTAGGGACTGCTCATTATTTATGAGGGGGGGCACCGAAGAAAAATGGGGGGTGTGGCACCGAAGAAAAATGCTTTTTGTTGATAAACATTTTGCTGATCCTACCATTAAAAAGTTATAAAAAATTTTTACCCAACCTTAAATATCAATTAAAAAGAAATACCCACCTCTGTCCAAAAACTTTACAAAATAATACCATTCAGTTGTCATACATGTCCTTTACCACTTCTGCGACATGAATTTGATAACTCCCCTGTAATAATTTGTGACTGTTAATAAAAACGTTTTCTACTGATAAAGTGGATTAATAAACTTGACGTGTTATATATAGTTGCTAAATAAAAAGGTTATTGAAGGTTGTAAGTAATATACTCGCTGTATAATGATTAAGAAAATTTTAATTAAAATCCGATGTTAAGTTTAATCTATAAGCAATTAAAAGCCGATTATGAAAGTTTTAATATTGATCACAAATCTTGCAAGGGCCAAAGTACATAATAAGTACAGAAAAAATTTGACCTTTTCGGCGCAAGGATCACGTGTATAGCGACATGTGACTAAAAATGTAAACGAATGTGTACAAGTTGTTACAGGTTTGCAAACAAGTTGTTACAAATCTGTTCACAAGCTGTCGACAAGTTGTGTTCGCACTGCTTGTTCCCAGTTGTTGTAACAAGTTTGGAACAAGCTGTTAAAGTGCATATGACATGAAATTTATTATTTTCTTAAATGAAAGAACTCTTTAAGCTGTAGTGTAACTTATATTTCAGTTTCTTGTTTTTATGGTTTGTTCCCGAGATATTTCAATTTGTTTGATATGTAAATGAGTGTGAATATGTCCGCTAATTTATGACGTCATGTTGGTTGCAAGCTCAACTTACACTGGTTATAAATGTATTAACTCTAAAAACTGAAGATATCAGTTCACGTTTTTCTCCAGTGTTTCATCACATTTACCGGTGAGTGAAGTTTGAAGTTATCGTCTTGGATAATAGCAATGATATTCAACCATTTTGAGGAGCTTGCAACCAACATGACGTCATAAATTAGCGGACATACTCACACTCATTTACATATCAAACAAATTGAAATATCTCGGGAACAAACCATAAAAACAAGAAACTGAAATATAAGTTACACTACAGCTTAAAGAGTTCTTTCATTTAAGAAAATAATACATTTCATGTCATATGCACTTTAACAACTTGTAACAAGCTTGATGGCATCATCAGACTTGTTACAAGGTTGTTATAGCAAGTCTGATACAGTCATGTTATAACAAGAATGTTACAAGGCTGACGACACAAGGTTGTAACAATATTGTTATATCATGACTGCATCGGACTTGTTGGAACAACCTTGCAACAGGTCTGATAATATCAACAAGGTTGTTACAAGTTGTTACCAGCTTCTTCCAAACTTGTTGACAACTTGGGACAAGCAGTGCGAATACAACCTGTTGACGGCTTGTTGGCAGAGTTGCTACGTTGTTATAGATCTGCAACAAGTTGTAACAAGGTTGTTGTCAGGACGATATCAGGATGTGTTCGCACTGCTTTTTCCCATCGCTAGCACAGACCGAGTTTAAATTTTAAAATTATATATATTCCTAGACATTGACGGATTGAAAGCTTTTCGTAATAACAGACTTAGTGTTTGCATTAAAAACAATTAAATATTAATCTACACCGATCTTCATTACAAATTTTATTTCGTCGAAGCATCGCAAGCTGTGTGCACGATGTCTTTCAGAAAAAGCTTCGATGTTATCTATTTGCCACGATGTATAATCTGTTGTATCGGGATCCTAGCGAATTTAATGCTGTTGATCGCTTTTATTAAAGACCCTTTAAAATGTTTTCGAAATTCTGCGACGTATCTTGTTGGTAATCTAGCTTTGTCTGACTTGCTCGTTAATCTGATGTTGATAACAGAGACTTCTCTCGAGTCCGAGAATGCAGTTGTTGTCTTTTTGCAAACTTTTTCATTCTATTCATCAATGTGGACAATTTTTTCGACCGCTCTTGATCGATACTTGATGATAATGTATCCGTTCAAACATCGGTTCCTAATGAGTGGAAAAAAGATGGCAATGTGGATCGCTTTTATTTGGTTTCTAAGTTCCGTTCATCCGGTGAAGAACATTTTTACACGCAACGAAAATGATGCCAATGCAAAACCAGGGATCGCTTTAGTCTTGGTACTATTCACCGCCGTTGTCTATGGCAAAACTTATTTTGCGTTACGAAAGCAAGCGAGATCCATGATTGGTAAAAAAACTACATTTTCTTCGAAGCAAAGTCAGTATGCGCCTAACAAAAGCAGTTCGATAGAAAGCGAAACTTGTGTTGGAAGTAATAATCATGTTAAAAATGGGATTGAACGTGATCAAAGCCTAGATGAACCTGCTCGAAATCAAAATCATCGTGCCGAAAAGCAGAATGTTCGTGCCCAATTTCAGTATGAACGTGATGAAATTGAAAGTGAATGTGCTAAAAGTCAGAATGAACGTGGTCAAAGCCTTGTTGAACGTGCTGAAAATAAAAATCGTCGCGCCCAAAACCAGTATGAAAGTGCTGAAATTGAAAATTTACGTGCCAAAAGTCAGAGTGAACGTGATCAAAGCCTGAATGAACGTGCTGAAAATCAAAATAATCGTGCCGAAAAACAGAATGATCGTGCTCAAAATCCGTATAAAGGTGTTGAAATTGAAAATGAACGTGCTAAAAGTCACAATCGGCGTGCTCAGGACAAAAACGAACGTGTTGAGAGTGAGAATGAACGTGCTCAACGTGAAGACCTTTCCTCCAACAAAACGCCTAAAAATTCCCAAGTAATCAACAACACAAGGGAACAGAAGTTCTTAAACACTATAATTATAATTGCATGTATTGCCGTCGTTACAGTGATGCCAGGAACAATTTATAGCCTGCTTCGTGGTACGGGTGTATCCTCAGACACAAACAGCATTCTTGTTGTTGGAGGTGCGATATTTTGTCTTAATTTTGCCGCTAATCCTTTCGTCTATTGCTTGCGTTTGAAACGATATCGCAAAACGTTTAAAATGGTCTATGGTTGCAAACATTGAATTAGGGACGACGGGTCATTAGTTAAGCAGCCCTGGAAATGTTTTTCTTGGTAAACATTTTGCTCGTCCAACCATTAATTTTGACAGCGTGGTTTTGCACGAGCACTAAAGTTACAAAAAAATTTTACCCAACCTCACTACATAACTACCATCATGATGTCACACATGTCCTTTACCACTGTGACGTGAATTTGATAACTCGCCTATGATTCGTGACTGTTATAATAAAAGTGTCTTGGTGCTGATATAGGGGATTAACTAACTTAATGTGTTAGATATAGTTGTTAAATAAAAAAGTTAATAAAGTTGTAAATAATACCCTCTGTATAATAAACACATCTTGTACGTTGGCTGTGAGATTACTTCCATTTTCGAGCTTCCGTGAAGCGTGCATTTATAACTACGTTTCAAAACCTTTCTTCAGCATGAGTTTGTGAATCATAACTTTTTGTTTTGCAATAATAACTTTTAATTTAATTTATTAACTTTGCCAGATTTAAACAACGTTAACACAGAAAACTGGCAGGGCAATCGCAACAGCTTGCGCCAATTACTGCATGCGATCCCTAAATGTTAGACAAATACACTATATATACGTACATAGAAAGAATCAATTACTAACGAACTATCAGATGCAACTTTTCACATTGCGACCCGCAGAACCCCTTCCGTTTTTGGAAGCTGACTGAGTCAGAAGACGTTTGAAACCCTCACAATATCCTAAACCTTCAGCAAAACCCTGAATATGCTCTATAGATACCAATGTGAAAAGGTGCTTCTGAACACTAAATCTAAAAACAACACGTTATCGGCCTTGTCAGGTCGCGAGCTTGGTTGCATTTTAAGCAAACCGATTTCCATGTTCGTGGATCGTCAACGTCATAACATTTATCTTTTGTGGGCGTGGTGTCAAGCACATTGTTTTGCACGCGAAAATTTCTTCTTATTTTTCACACGGACTGACTTTATACTGACAAAATTGCTATAGAAAGCGAAATAACAGATTTATAGCACCTTCTGCATGGATATGTTTACGTAACAAACCTCTGTAATATACAAGTGTCCTTTTGAGGTTTGTCCTTTTGAAGTTTCGCGTGCAAAACAATATGTTTTATACCACGCCCACAGAAGTTATTATGTCAAAACAAAATGTTTTGGGAGCGAAATAAAAAGTTTTGAATGACAAACTCATGTTGAACAAACGTTTTAAAACCTAGTTATAAACGACTTGTTGACAACCTGCTACAAGGTTGTTGAACTCAACAAACTTGTTACAAGTTGTTCCAACAACTTGTTATTGTTGTGAGTGACAACCTTGTAGCAACTTGATAAAATAACCGCATTGTTTACAACTTGTTGACAAGCTTGCTACAAGCCTGTTGCGAATACGTCCTACACATGCAACAAGCCGTCGACAAGTTCTGTTCGCACTGCTTGTCACAAGTTGTCAACAAGTTTGGAACAAGCTGTTAACAACTTGTAACAACCTTGTTGGTATTATCTGACTTGTTACAAGGTTGTTCCAACAAGTCCGATACAGTCATGATATAACAATATTGTTACAACCTTGTGTGGTCAACCTTGTAACATTCTTGTTATATCATGACTGCATCAGACTTAGAACAACCTTGTGACAAGTCCGATAATGCCATCAAGCCTTCTACAAGTTATTCCGCTTGTTCCAAACTCGTAACAGCTTGTTCCAAACTTGTTACAACAACGGCATAGTCAGAAATGAGGGAAATAGTGATTACGCAACACTAAGTGATCACCCGTGCCTGATTCCCAATATTTATAGTAAATTGTATTACTAATTCAACAATACAATACAATTCCTGAGATGCGAAGATCGAATTCGGTCAAACAAATGCTAGCGAACAAACTGAGCCTAAAATTGTGTTGTCTCGATGTCGACAAACCTTGTCCCTGAGAAATTCAAAATCACCAGCGAATCTGTTCACAAGCTGTCGACAAGTTGTGTTCGCACTGCTTGTTCCCAGTTTGTTGTAACAAGTTTGGAACAAGCTGTTAACAACTTGGAACAAGCTTGATGGCATTATCAGCCTTGTTACAAAACTGTGCTAACAAGTTTGTTACAGCCATGATATAACAAGGATGTTACAAGGTTGTCAACACAAGGTTGTAACATTCTTGTTATATCAAGCATGTAACGGACTTGTCAGAACAACCTTGCAACAGGCCTGATAATATCAACAAGGTTGTTACAAGTTGTTACCAGCTTCTTCCAAACTTGTTGACAACTTGGGACAAGCAGTGCGAATACAACCTGTGGACGGCTTGTTGGCAGACTTGCTACAAGATGTGAGAGTTTAGTGCGCATGTACCCCCACGTAAAAACGCACAAGTTGTTATAGATCTCAAACAATTTGTAACAAGGTTGTTGTCAAGACGATATCAGGATGTGTTCGCACTGCTTTTTCCCATCGCTAGCACAGACCGAGTTTAAATTTTAAAATTATATATATTCCTAGACATTGACGGATTGAAAGCTTTTCGCAATAACAGACTTTGTGTTTTCATTAAAAACAATTAAATATTAATCTACACCGATCTTCATTACAAATTTTATTTCGTCGAAGCATCGCAAGCTGTGTGCACGATGTCTTTCAGAAAAAGCTTCGATGTTATCTATTTGCCACGATGTATAATCTGTTGTATCGGGATCCTAGCGAATTTAATGCTGTTGATCGCTTTTATTAAAGACCCTTTAAAATGTTTTCGAAATTCTGCGACGTATCTTGTTGGTAATCTAGCTTTGTCTGACTTGCTCGTTAATCTGATGTTGATAACAGAGACTTCTCTCGAGTCCGAGAATGCAGTTGTTGTCTTTTTGCAAACTTTTTCATTCTATTCATCAATGTGGACAATTTTTTCGACCGCTCTTGATCGATACTTGATGATAATGTATCCGTTCAAGCATCGGTTCCTAATGAGTGGAAAAAAGATGGCAATATGGATCGCTTTTATTTGGTTTCTAAGCTCCGTTCATCCAGTGAAGAATATTTTTATTCGCAACGAAAATGATGCCAATGCAAAACCAGGGATCGCTTTAGTCTTGGTACTGTTCACCGCCGTTGTCTATGGCAAAACTTATTTTGCGTTACGAAAGCAAGCGAGATCCATGATTGGTAAAAAAACTACATTTTCTTCGAAGCAAAGTCAGTATGCGCCTAACAAAAGCAGTTCGATAGAAAGCGAAACTTGTGTTGGAAGTAATAATCATGTTAAAAATGGGATTGAACGTGATCAAAGTCTAGATGAACGTGCTCAAAATCAAAATCATCGTGCCGAAAAGCAGAATGTTCGTGCCCAATTTCAGTATGAACGTGATGAAATTGAAAATGAATGTGCTAAAAGTCAGAATGAACGTGGTCAAAGCCTTGTTGAACGTGCTGAAAATAAAAATCGTCGCGCCCAAAACCAGTATGAAGGTGCTGAAATTGAAAATTTACGTGCCGAAAGTCAGAGTGAACATGATCAAAGCCAGGGTGAACGTGCTGAAAATCAAAATAATCGTGCCGAAAAGCAGAATGATCGTGCTCAAAATCCGTATGAACGTGCTGAAATTGAAAATGAACGTGCTAAAAGTCACAATCAACGTGCTCAGAACAAAAACGAACATGTTGAAAGTGAGAATGAACGTGCTCAACCTGAAGACCTTTCCTCCAACAAAAGGCCTAAAAATTTCCAAGTAATCAACAATACAAAGGAACAGAAGTTCTTAAACACTATAATTATAATTGCATGTATTGCCGTCGTTACAGTGATACCAGGAACAATTTATAGCCTGCTTCGTGGTACGGGTGTATCCTCAGACACAAACAGCATTCTTGCTGTTGGAAATGCGATATTTTCTCTTAATTTTGCCGCTAATCCTTTCGTCTATTGCTTGCGTTTGAAACGATATCGCAAAACGTTTAAAATGGTCTATGGTTGCAAACATTGAATTGGGGGCGGGTCATTATGTGACATGAATTTGATAACTCGGCTATGATTTGTGAGTGTTATTAAAAAACTCAGTAATAATTTATGAGGAAAACACAAAGAAAAATCATAAGCGTGTCGTATCTGTATATGTGATACAGATTCATGTTGATTTACATAAACTTTAACTTTGATTTTTTCGGCTTAGACAATGTTTATTTTTAAAATTACTTCGCCAATGAACTCATAAGATGAGTCGTTTTTTAAGCCATTTACAACATTCGCGTCCGTGTTGTATCGGATATACAAACTCTCGTTTTCGGCTCGAGTTTGTATGTCCGATACAACACGGCCGCTCATGTTGTAAATAGTACTAATAAAAGTGTCTTGGTACTGATAAAACGGATTAACGAACTTGATGTGTTAGATATAGTTGTTAAATAAAAAAGTTATTAAAGTTATAAATAATACCCTCTGTATAATAAAGAAAATGTGTGGAACACATCTTGTACGTTGGCAAGCTGTGAGATTATTCCAACACTTTGTCAACAAGTTGTGTTCGCACTGGTTGTTCCCAGTTTGTTGACATGTTGTCAACGACTTGTTGACAACTTGCTACACGGTTGTTGAGCTGAACAGACTTGTTACAAGGTGTTCCAACAATTTGCTATCGTTGTGAGTGACAACCTTGCAGCAACTTGATAAAATAACCGCATTGTTTACAACTTGTTGACAAGCTTGCTACAAGCCTGTTGCGAACACGTCTTACACACCAGATGATCTTGATACGCGGAAAAGTACTGGCACTAGTTGTCAAATAGAAATCCATTTTATGATTAGAACAACTGAATATCTCCTGTAATATACTTTATTTCGATTCCATGTTTTTGTCAGAGCTATAGTTCTCATAACCAAACATAATTACAAAATTTCAACTAGTTTCATAAAGAATAACGAAAGATATAATTGACTGAATACGTCAAAATGGATTTCTATTCGGACAACCCTTTCTGAGCGCTGATTGGCTAAAATACGAACACGAGATCACCTGGCACGCAACAAGCCGTCGACAAGTTGTGTTCGCACTGCCTGTCACAAGTTGTCAACAAGTTTGGAACAAGCTGTTAACAACTTGTAACAACCTTGTTGGTATTATCTGACTTGTTACAAGGTTGTTCCAACAAGTCCGATACAGTCATGATATAACAATATTGTTAGAACCTTGTGTGGTCAACCTTGTAACATTCTTGTTATATCATGACTGCATCAGACTTAGAACAACCTTGTGACAAGTCCGATAATGCCATCAAGCCTTCTACAAGTTATTCCGCTTGTTCCAAACTCGTAACAGCTTGTTCCAAACTTGTTACAACAACGGCATAGCCAGAAATGAGGGTCATAGTGATTACGCAACACTAAGTGATCACCCGTGCCTGATTCCCAATATTTATAGTAAATTGTATTACTAATTCAACAATACAATACAATTCCTGAGATGCGAAGATCGAATTCGGTCAAACAAATGCTAGCGAAGAAACTGAGCCCAAAATTGTGTTGTCTCGATGTCGACAAACCTTGTCCCTGAGAAAT